>JAVQJL010039289.1:0-84337 GCA_036024295.1 Nannoperca obscura
CAAGATGGGGTGCTGAGTGTACATTAATGAGAAATAAAATGAACTTTTTCGATTTTAGCAAATGGCTGCAATAAAGCAAAGAGTGAAAAATGTAAAGGGGTCTGAATACTTTCCGTACCAACTGTATATTGTGATCTGTTGGCACCGTAATAAAGTTGGACTGTGAAACAGAGAAATCTCTTGTGCTTCCTACAGACAGTCCTACAGTCACTAATTACTACCAGTAGTAAAGAATTACTAGCAAATCTTAGATATATCATAGTCAGCATATTAAATTAATTCTGTTTTTTTAACCCTTCTACATGAATGAAATCAAATAAGGTTTTCACATCACCCATTTAATACCACTGGGCCCTTACTAGTGATTTTTTTAAAATGATCAAAATCCTACTTTATTCATAGCCATTAAAATGGAAATAAATGGTTTATATATAATGCTCAAAGTAGCAAAACCATACATGTTATGTAATCTGTCCAGATCATATGCTCCATCAGGGTAAAGGTTTTCTTGTGTACTGAAGTTGTGTCAGCTGGTAATGGCACTCTCAGGTCACAGTGGTGATGCTGACGCATCTTGATACTGAGAATTTCCTGATGCTGCTAGTCGCTGTGTTGTGTTCAGGCCGCAGTTTGACTGAAGCATGACACCTATCCAGCAATAACTTCCTTCTCTGATGATTTCTCATACTGTGAGGAGAATGTTGTGGGTCCAGCAACACTTCATCAAACACAAGTTTCATCAGGTGATGTTTTATCAGGGCTAACAATGTCCAGCTGCAGATACATTTGGTCTTGAATGAAGGAGAAGTATGTATTTAACAGGGTGGTGATCACAGTGCTAATGTCAAGGTGATTACATTTTTTATATTGTCATATTCTCAGTAATAGCACCTACCTTTATGTAGAACACTGTGGAAGGCCTCGGTGGTGATGGCTCAGCTTCTCCACATCACTGAAAGCCCCGTTGAGCTGCACAGGGAACCGTGGATGTGCCAACCAAGGTCTTTGCAGGACACAGTAGCCTTGACAACTGTAACAGAATTATTTTCATGAAACCCAAGCAATATGATATAAGAACAATACATAACAATATTACATTATAAGTACAATTACCAAAAGTTGCAACTGCCTTTTATATACAAGGTGCTTATTACAAATTATTTATTTAATTGCATTTTCAAGATTGGTTAACTGACTATTAGGGATTTTATACTTTTCTAGCTTCTTGTAGGCTGGTAGAATTTCCTTTTAGTGAATTTTCTTACAGTCAGAATCATATTGTGGTCTGAAAATCCCCTAATCAGATTGTAGGATATCTTTATTCTTTCTGGTCTATCAGTGAAAGCCAAATCAATAAGCGTTTCTGTGGAACTAGTTATCCTAGTCGGTCCTTCAAAAAAATCTAAATTTCAATAAAATCAGATTTACATGTAATATATAATGGGCATTCAGTTGATCATAAAACACATTTTATGCAAATGGTTGTCTAAAAATTCCTATCAAAGTGAATGGCATTTGGGCTGCGAGAGTTAATTTAAAACCAATACATTCCATGTCATTAACGCATGACCATTGGATTTGCAATGGTTATGTACATTTGGCAAGATTACTACTGGTGATGTAGTTGGTATTAAGTCAGCTGAAAACTCACCCGATCTATCGGCTTCATCCGTAAGCAGATTGCTATCAGTGGTATACCCCAATACAACATCATCCAAGCAGCATGCCACCACCCTTCCTCTTTCATTTAATCTAAATTAAGCTGTAGCATTCTGCAAACAGACATAAAAAAGCTCATATGTGTAGTTTGACAGACCAAAACACAAAGAGTATGTTCTGTTGACTGTTATGACGGCTGCATGTCAGCTCACTTGTTTCAAGACATAAAGAGCGCACCTGTTACTTGTAATTAATTAGAGTAACTGATGTTAAGACACACTTTTATTGCAGAAAATAAGGAAGGAATAACAAGGAAGATTACAAGACCAAAAGAAAGAAAAGCAGAAAGAAAGAGATAGTTATCAAATAAACATGTAAGCAATAATAACTGCAAATACTGCAATATGCTCGGCACGTGGTATATGTTGTGATGTTGTGCTGTTTATTTTCCCTTGTATGTGCTATTGATTCTTTTTTCTGTTTGAGTGTCTGTGTTTTTGCAGTGAGGTCAGTCCCATTGAGACATGTTACCACCTCCTCTTCTAGATATGCAATATATATTTTTGAGTTGAAGGCAAAAGCAATATGTTGCCCAGTAATACAGTGTTCAGCAGTAATACATGTAATGGCAGGATCCAAGGTTCAGCCATTTCTTAGTGATTTTTAAAATGTGTTCTAATCAAATGTACACATAAGGTCAGCTGTTCAAAGCATTTTGCACTCTGCACCTATTTGCCACTAGCCAGTAATGATTTGACAACAAAATGCAAAAAAAAAATAAATAAAAAATGTTGCTAATTAGAACACAATTTTAGAAATTAGAATACAGTTTTATCTTGGTTACATTTAGCATACATCATTTGTTAAAGGCACGGCTATAATTTTCTTAACTACTCTTACAGAACCAATGCTGGAAGACACAGACGAATGATATGCAACCTGCTCTGCCTCCTCCGTTCTTTCACTACATCCCTGGCTACATCCCTCCCTCAGGCTACTTCAACAATACGCCAACACGCAAGAATGGGAAAGGGCCTTTTTAACTTTAGCCCTCTGACTGAGTCGCAGACCTTAAGGTAGAACATTTCATTATGAAGTGCAAACATCATATTTCTTCTTCAAACTGCAAGTGGAAAAATGGAAAGCAAGTAAATAAAACTAGATACTCTGCACACAAAACCAGAAACATGTTGTTCTGCTGTGCAGTGTATGAAATCAGCTTTAGTATTTAAAATGTGTTTTCATTTGTTTTTTAACTCTATGCTGAATTAAGCAGTGGATGCTGCAGGAGTAGGTGTCTTTTCCCCCCCAAAATTATCACTTTTTTTTTTTTTTCTTTTTCTCTCTATGTTATTGTGATCACAGTTGTTTGGCATGAATATATATGTTCTTTAACATTTTAGTAGATATTTTTGTACTATTCAGTGCCGCTTTTTCAGAAAACAGCTATTCACTCCCGATATGAATCTCATTTTGGCAGAGAGGCAGCACAGCTTTGCATGATTGGCTGTATTGCTGTCCTCTCACACTCCCACAGACATGCATTTGATTTGTCACCAGCATCCAAAGTCTTATCTAAACACTGCGAAGAATCTCTCAGTAAATGTCCCTGTTGGCACACTTCAGCAGCACAGAAACCAGCCATTCTGCAAAAGAATCTTCTAAGTACCATTTTTATACACAGGGAGATTAGAATGCACTGCAAAATAAAGAGAATAAATGATGTGAAGATGACTTGGCACATAAAAACATGCAGGCCATGGTACATTATTACCATATGATAAGAGGACAAGAGGGAAGTTTTCATTCAATCCTTTCTCGAGAGAGAGAGAGGAAAATGAAAGAAAACAGGCAAAACTTAAGTAATTGGCTTCAAAAGTTGCAGCTCATCCTCTATTTCCACACTGAGAAACCTGCCATGCTTGTCGAATCTTCTTGACTGTTTCTCTGATGGCCAAAGAGAGCAAAAGATGGTCTGCACCTCGAAAGAGTCGGGGGGAAATACAGGTTCAGTCATGTGTGAAAGAACTTCTCATTAGGAAAGTGAAATATGTCATATTGGCAGCTACAAAATTGACATTTTTTAAATTCAATTCATCAATTCACTTCATTGTTAAAGAATCGTGAACTTTCTAAATCACTAATTATGGAAACAAAGAAGAGTCGGACATGAGTCACACAACAGTGTTTCAGGTAATAAGAGATTTAACATTTGTAATATTGGCTGTCCTAAACACCTATCATGACTCTTGCTAATAATCTCCTGTCACATAAGAGAGATGTGGTGTGCATGCAGCAAGATTCTGATGTATGGTTTGTAAAATCAGTGTAAGCACTGGTTTGAGATAAGCTCACAAATGAGCATGATCTCTGTAGAAAGATCACTGGCAGTGAGCTACTCAGTTTTTCTACACATGAAAGTAAATAGTGTGTACATAAGTGAAAAAAATAGCTTTCCTAATGAAGGGTACCTTTCACTTCTCCATAATTGTAGGAAACATAGCTTGTGTTGGTGTGTTTGTGTCCTGGCAGCTGAAATAGATCCAGAAATGGTGGATCTATTCTAGTTGCAGGACTAATAAAAAAGCTTGGAGGCGTATGGATGCATCTGATGATTCTTGACTAAGAAATGTATTTCTTCCAATGGTAATTTGAGAAAAAAACATTTAATTAATTGAATCTTATATAAATTCATTTATTTATTTGGGGTATTTTTGAACGGCAGATTAACAAATACTGTATCAACTTTAAGACCAGTTTCTGTTGTGTCTCCTCCACATTTTGTTCCTCAGTGTAGGAAAACATTTTTTTTCTCTCACTTTCTGTGCACAGAGCATGTGTTTGCATTTAAAGACATTTTGCTCATTTCACAAACTTTTAGACTGGATAAGAAGACAAGTGAATCCAAACAGCGAGCTGTAATCCCAGTAAACAATAGCAGGTATTGTGGTAAAATCTCTTTTTACTAAACTCACATTTCATCACTGTTTTAAGACTTCCTTAAATACTGTGTAATGAGTTATCATCATCGGATTGCACTGTTGCCAAGCACACACAACTTCAAAATTCTGGTGTGCATTTCCAGGGATACTTGTAATCAACTGAGTCCTGACTTCCCAAAACTGAATAGCTGCTGCCATTCAGTATTTGGCAAGCAGTGTCCCCAACTGTTCAACTTTCAGAGCTGTAGCTCATATTGCCTTTTTTGCGAATTTGCCTTCAGACATACCATAACGACTCTGAATGTTTTTAAGAGTTCTATCACACCAAGTTATCCTTGGTGAAATAGGCAGCAAAAAACACCAACCAGGGACTTAAGTCAGGCTCATTAGGCAGCACACAATCAAGCAGTCTTCAACGTTCGATAAACCCTTTGGGAGGAAATTTAAAGTTAAATTCTGCATTTGGCAGCCAGATAGAGTACATCACTTTCCTGAGATACTTGCTGCTCAGTAGGAGATAAACAGCCGGGCAGGGAGACGTGAGCAGGTGCTGCAGCCTAACATTACATCCTGACTTCCCTAACCACAGCCATCCACTACCATGCCCCCTACACCTCTGCAGTATGAAGTACAAACCTCAAGAGATTGATGTCATCTCCTGAGTAAACAACTAAAAGTAAAAGCCTTGGTGAAGGATTTATATTGGTTTTGATCAAAGGTGCACACGCCTTCACAGTACCACTAAAACATAATAAATGTAAATTCGGAATCAAAAATCAGAATCAGAAACAGATTTATTGCCAAATAGGTTTTCACATATAAGGAATTTGCTTTGGGTATTTGGTGCATAAATAAGCATGGTGGAGGAAAATAAAAATATATACAGATAAATGCAATAAAGCCACTCAAAAGCAAGTACTGTAAGAAAGCAAGTCAAGAACACAAATATAAAATAGAGAAATTAGCATTACAAAATGTGAAGAAATATTAAATAGAATAAGATAAAATTAGAAAAAAAACAATTATTAACTGAGAGATGTTCACAGAATGCAGTCTCCAAAGATGATATGTACAACATTCTTAATTTGGTTCTGTTTCTACATATTCGATGCCATACCCTCTCAAGACATATGTACAATTACAGAATTTCACATTATACAATATTGAAAAATAAACACATTTTACATTCACTCTGTTACTGTGCAGGCTATGCTACAACAGGGAAACACGATGGAGAAGATGAGATGTAAGGCTTCAGTTTCGCTCATTGAACAGATTTGCGTCCCATATGTCTAGGGCAACAAAAGAGAGGCCTCCTGAGAGGCAACCAGAACATTCAGCAGCAATACAGGAAACAGATGAGATGTTGAGATCTTACACATCTAAAGGAATAGGCTCGATTCCAAAAAAGAGCTTTGGAGTTGCAGGGAGGAAGTAAACAAGCAAGAAAACCCTATTGGCTGGGAACTGAGGTGAGAGGTTTGTTGAAGGAGCAGATAGAATGCTTAAAGCCTAGAGAGGGAGAGAGGGATATTCAATTACGGATTTTCTAATTTACTAAAGACGTGAATGCTGGGGGAAAGAAGAGGAAGTGGGTTTATTTAGCTGGAAGGAGAGAGAAAAGGGAGAGAGTGAGACCTTTACTTGACGAGTACTAGACACACGAGGTGAGGGGAAGGATGAGAGACCTCTAATTAGACAAGATCGACAGTGAGAGGTTGTGAAGTCTAATTAGGTATGTTTGAAAAAAAGGGTTTTCAAAGTGAGATCACTCAACTGAATAAGAAACTTCATTATAGCTGAAAGAAAGCCAGAGATGGACGGTGTATTTTTTTTATCACTATGGGCGACATTTAAGTTAACAAGTGATTAGTTATTTTGTCTGTTTCATTAGCGAATTAATTTCCTGTCAATTTAATTTTCATGATACAGAGGGTCCTAATTTTGTACCAGAGCAGATCAAGCTCAGTGACCTTGTAAAGTGACAGTCTCATTGGACACAAGCAGGTATTTTCCTGCCTGCACCCATTTGGCAATTTAATGGCTCTCTATGACATAAGTGGTAACAAAATGTGAGGGGGAGCCCACTAAAGGAAAATGTCAATACAAATCGGGCAATTTGGCATTGAATGTTACACGTCTACCGCTTTTTAAATGTCTTTGCACAATAGCTTCAGTTGTGTGCTCTTTAGCTTTAGCTGGGGAAGGCACAACATAGCAACTGAAAACAAACATAAATCCCTCATTTATTTCTGTACAAATAGTAGCCTAAACTGTTAATAAAACCAGCAAGCTACCACTCAATTAAATATGTTGCCGCCATGAATATATGATTATATGGTGTATAACCATAGAGTCATGAATTACAGGATGTGTAATTCATAACTTGAGAAAAAAATGAATACCATGATTACATTTTATGACATACTATACAGAACAGAAATACCAACGTGGGAGGTTACTGCAACTGGTACAATCAAGACACACACCATTTATATATTTATTATATATCTATTTCAATAGATGTTAGAATGCTAAGATGAAAGTCTGACCTATAAGGCTATTGTACTTTAAAGTTGATGCCATGCACGTTTCTAGCCACCTGATGATTATGAGTCCAATATTCACCATCCTTTTTAACTCTAATTTCCAAATCCTGAGGGAAATAACTGGCTTTTTAGCCTCTAAATGCTCCACTGTGTTCAACAGTTATTCGCTTATTTTTGTTTGTTTGCTGTTTGGTGCTGTGAAGGTAACCTACAGTTGGTTTTTAGTGCTTTTTCCTGCAGCTGCCTGCTGTTGACGGACTTTATGCTATGGGAACAGAGAGAGAGAACCAAAATCAGTAAATTTGCAGAGAAGAAAATCAAACCAATGAGCTGAAAGATGGTAAAACATCTCAGAGCTGAGCAGCTGGGGTTTGATTTCAGCCCTTATTCTTTGCTGCATGTCATCCCCTCTCTCTCTCTCTCTCTGAAGAGAGACAGGAAAAGGTTCCTGTCTCTCTTCAGCTGTCAATAAATAATAAAGGGAAAAATGCCCCCAAAAATATATCATTAAAAGCTCCTTTGAGCTGAAGAGAACTGCAGCCTGTGATACCTTTCAAATTACAGTCATTTCATCTTTTATTATAAAAAAAAGTGTGTAACGTTTTAGATTACAGCCCACATGTCACGAGTGTGTGGCAGCTGAGACGGTCTTCCATGCAGCTGTTTTTAGGGGATGCTATAGATTTGTTTTGTATAGCTATTGCCTTTGGTTTTCACATTAGGTCTGCTCAGTCTTAGATGTGTGTTTAAAATGTTTGAAGTTTCTTCTTGTATATTGTATATTTGCATCTCTATATTGTCACTTCTAATGTTTCTGTTTTTATTACCTGCTTAGAGACTATGGATGTAAATTAGCATTCTTGCTAACTCTGTCATGTTTACATCGTGTATTTTTATACTGATGTTCATTAGCATCCTATCAAATAAACAAATAGATAAATATATATTCCCTAACTTCACATTCTTTTCCCTTGTACCTACAGTACATGTGTGCATTGATATGTACTGTACTCGTACAAACAATTACACTGTAAGACACTGTATATTGCAGGCCGTAATATAAAGCCAAATATTGATCACAGCCACTTTAAACTAAAGTCCAGCTGACCATAAGTGTTGTCTGACCTGTACGAAAGTAAAGTACTGAGGGGTTGGGCTACCTGAAACATAGAAACTGGATAAGTGTGGATATTTTACACCCGCACTCTCTCAAAACACTGCTAAATTGGTAACTAAAACCTTTATCAGCAAACTATCAAGTTTGATAAAAAAAGTACCTCCTCACTTGGGACTCTCTCTCAAATTGAGTCTAGTTAAATTCTTATAGGTGGAACTAATCATTATCTGTAAATGGAACATTGAAAATTTCCTCCAAAGTGATTTTAAAGCAGTGGGTTTAATACATTTGCTTATTAAAAGAGAGCAATATCTAGGTACCAGTTGATCAATATTTTTTTCTCATGCAGGAGCGACATTCACCCCAAATCCTCCTAGGAGACTGCCAATTTGGAGATCTCCATCACTGATTAACCAGTTTGGATTCTTGAGTTTCTCAAAGGGCCTCAAGGTTTATATATAGATCTCATATCTTTTTCACCAGAGACATCAACACCATCTCCAGTCAATATGTAAGCTACTACTTACTCTTGTTTCTCTGCATTTACAGAGCTGACTCATCCTGCCATGATTCCACTCTGCTCCCATAGCTCCATTCAATTTTGTGCATAAGGGTGTCCCACTCAACCTCATTTCACACACACACACACACACACACACACACACACACACACACACACACAGCAACAAAACTTCTCTATACACTTTACTTTTCGATTTCCATTTCTCAGTTTCAACTGGGAATGTATTTGAAAGGACACACACTTTTAAGGGAAGACATAGATATGCACACAAATGACAACCTGTGAGTACATTTACAGACACTAGAATATCACCCAATTGTATAACACAAACATTGTTGGTGGGATTGCTGGGCAACAGCAATATGTTCTACGATTCTCTTTAATATCTTTATTGAAATTCCTTGTCTTTAGCAGCTAACTTCTTCGACACTTCAATGTAGAAATATTTCATACTTTCCAAAATATTTAATGATTTTCTGAAACTTTCCCCTATTCAAATGAATCAACGGAATGCTCAGAGTTAGAGTGGGTGACATCACATCCAGAGTGAGGTTCAGCTGTTAAACTGCTCTTAAAAAAACTTGTTCAACTTCTCCTACAATTTTCACTCTTATCTTTTCATTAAAACATAGAAAAATCTCTTTCAAAAATTGAAAGTAAATAACTAAAATAAGAAAATAACTAGCTGAGCAAACTGACTCACATATTATGCGCTATGAGCCTCAAAGTGACAGAAGTGCCATCCAGCTGTATGGAGTGAAAATAGTTTAAATAATATTTGCAAATGTGGATTACATGATCTGCAGATTAAAAATAAGATTTGTAAATGAAAAACAAGATTTGTTTGTGATTTCGGGTACTCACAAACCAATTGCGCACATTACAACTTAACTAAATATTTATATTTTACTCATAGATTTTTAACCTCAACTTCACAGGTCTGATCGTTTTTTGCTTTATTTTGTTTGCACAGATCGCCTGTTACATACGGATCAGGTTACTTTTGCTTTTGGGATTTTGAAACTACATTAACACTGTTCCCAGCTCCACAGATTTGTAAATACATGCTGCGCTTAAGTGCTGGTGGAAAACTCGGACATTTGGGCTTAATTTCAAAGTGGGAAAGACATTTTTATAAATGAACAAAATAGCTTGTTAAGATAAGAGCACATACATTTACCAACCACAGACTCCATACAGTAACCTATATATGTAAATATATGGTTTAAATGAGCTACTGCTAGGTGGTAGAGTTGTTTTTCTTCTGGGAAAACCGCCGATCCAAGCAAAAAGCAGATACAGGTGTTTTTCTCCTCCTGAATCCTACTCCCTTTTGCGTGAACATGCATTTGCTTCTTCTCAGTGCAACCTATTTTCATCTAGTTTGATCTGCCCTTTAGTGTTACATCTGTGCTCTTCATTATGAAGAAATGAGTGCTTCTCATTCACAAATCTTATTTCTCATTTCCAGATCATGTCACACACATTTGCAAATAGTATTGATACTCTTTTCACTCCATACAGCCGCCCCATTGACTCCAATGTTAACTGAGGCCAGAAATTTCAGGAGAAAAACTGAAATAGTGTCCCCTCTTTCACATAATATAAAAATACGAATTATGGTTCTTAGTAATAATCCCAGCAGTTACCATCACCATGGCAACCTTTAATTGCAGTTGGGTGTTTACCAACCATTGCATTGACATTTCTTTGAAAGTCCTGCTACATTCTGTGTCTTACAGCAATTTCAAGGTAACACAATAGGTGTTATTTATTGACATTGGGACATTTTTACTGCAACTACTATTTCTACGCCTTTCATTGCCAAAACAAATGGTTTCATAATTTATTCTTTTGAGTAATGAGCTGGAGTTTGAGTCCTGTCTCACATATTAGGGATAAACCTATTATGTGACCAGTTTGAGGCAGAAGTCTATGAAGGTTCTTTTCTATCTTTAATCAAGAGCACATTCTTTCAGTTTGAGAGCAGACTTTATTGATTTCATGTTTAAATTGTCCCTGCTTGTGCGTGGATTTGCTCTGCTTGCACAGATTTCCTGCGCTCTCTCTCAAAACGCTGCTCTCTCACTCAGGCTGCTTCTGTGCGCTTGTGGAAAGTCTGCTCGCGTGGATTTTTTTATGCAACATGACAAAATTCCCCAGCCAATAGGATTCCAGCTGCAGTGTCAACCAATGAAATGGGCGCTGCCTCTTTGAGGGCTTGTTCGTTTTAGTTCTTACAGTGTCAGGAGCAGGAGTCTAGCGGATGACATAGACCGCCTAAAACAAGGACCTCAACTAAGTTTTTTAATTTAATGGTGCTATTACAAACTTATCATATTGTTTTACTTTGCTATACGCCGGCACGGATGTCATGAATCAACCACGTAGCTAACCAAAAAATAGCACCATTAAAGTAATAAACAGAGTCAGCTCATAAACATAATGTTTGGGTTGCATGGTTGTTAACAGTCACTAAGGTCAAGCTTGGGGGGAACTACAAGACAATAGATTGCTTAATGTGGGCAGACCATGGATGTATTAATGAGATGGGGCAGACAGGCGATTACCTCTGCAGGTTTAGCTAACGTATAGCAAAGTAAAACAATACCATAAGTTTGACCTAGACTCCCGCTCCTGAGTCATGAAGGTGATGTTGTTTTCCTCACCGGCCTTCCATTGGTGTGTTATACGGCTATTAACTGTTACACTAAAGTAAACACTACGGGCGCTGGTATACAGTATATAATATTATGTATTAAATATACATATATATATATATATTAACTGTACATATAATAGAGCCGTGGAGGATGGGAATGGATGAAGCCGGTTAGTTAAAGAGTAACCACCTGTGCGGCACATGACAGGCATGTTGCACCAAAAAATCCACGCGAGCAGCAGAAATCCGTAAGCAGACTTTCCACAAGCGCACAGAAGTATCCTGAGTGTGAGAGCAGCATTTGAGAGAGAGCGCAGGAAATCCGTGCAAGCAGAGACAATTTGAACATTAAATCAACAAAGTCTGTTCTCAAACTGAAAGAATGTGCTCTTGATTAAAGATAGGGAATAACCTTCATAAAGTAACTCTGCAGTTAACTGCAGTTGGTGGATTCTTAACTGACGTCACACACACACACACAAATAAACAAGAATTTTTAAAATAAAGCTCACAGATGGATACAAGTGCTAACTGGGGGCATGGAGTACGGTGAGAGAAAAAAAAAGCCCCAACGGCTCACAGAGCTTACAGCTGGCTTCATGGGCACTGATGACTTTCGCAAAATAATATATATGTGTGTACACACACACACATCTCCTCCTAGTAGCCTACATGGGAGTGCTTATAGGGCTTAGCCCTCAGCTGAGTTTATCCTTATTCCAACTAAGACAATTTAAATGACACCTCAACTCCTTCTCCGTACACTTAAGCTCATATAAGTCCTTACACTATAACTCTCATTTCAACACCTTTCATTTCTTACACAATTGTTTGCCCCCTTTGTCTTTTTCCTATTTTCCCAACTTGTCTCTTCATACATAGTTAAGGCAGCAATGCAGTTTAGCTCCCAGCCATTTATCAATCAATGCTGTTCAGCTCCCAGCTATACATGGAGCAATACAGTCCAGCTTCCAGCTTTTCAAGCAATGCAGTTTAGCTCAGCGTTAGCTTTTCATCAGCCAACAACCCCACTGCAACTTCTCCAGAGAATGCATTCTCTTGTTTATCTCTCTCTCTCTCTCTCTCTCTCTCTCTCTCTCTCTCTCTCTTTAGGATAAATGACCAAAACACAATGTTTCCACTGCATTAAATAAGTCTAAAGCCAATTAATAAAATCAGGCAGAAAATGGCTGCAGCACTGCACATATACTGCAATGTCCTTAAAACCAGTCATAAACCACTGACTGCAGCACCAGAAAAAAATGTCTGACCATCGGACCAGAAGTAAACAGCTGACTACACAACTGGAAACAAACAAGCAGCAGTGAGATCAGAAATAAATGCCTAACCACAGAGCTGGAACTAAACTGGTGATCACAGGAGAGTAGATAGATGACCAATTATCAAGCGGTGAACAGACAAAGCTCCAAGGGTTTGACATCCATGAGCTGTGTGCGTTTCCCCCCTCAACAAGCCGGTGCCCTTTCGGCTGCCTCTTGAAAGACTTGGTCGCTGTGAATTTGCTGTCTACACTGACTGTCCCTGAGTAGATGGGTCAGTTCTTCCTAAAGGTTACATTCTGTCACTTCAGGGGATGGGGTCAGCTGTTGGTAAGGATTACAGTCAGCTAGTGATTACTGTATAGTAGGTATATGTGTGTATGTGTGGAGAGTGATGGATTAATAAATGGTTTTGATAGGGAGCTCTGCAAAGTGGAAACACGATACATGAAACAGTGTAATATGCACATTGATTTTTTTTTACACAATATAGAATTAACATCAATATGTTTCTACTGACTGCTCTTTAGGGTAAAAATGTACTGTAATAAGTAAGCAAACAGCATCTAAAAAGGCCCTGGGTAAATTGATAATATACACATTGCTACTATGTAATATTGATCCCCACTGAAAGTCTCTGATAGTGCTAGTCAATAAATATTGTTGGTAAAACGTTCAAAAACTGTGAAATCCAAAGCCTCCTGGACATTTCTTTCCATCTCAAAATAACCAGTATTTAAGTCTTATGTTAAAATGTGGCACTTTCAAACCCATCATTGGATTATCAGCAAACTGCAGTGTTTAAACAGTGCAGTATGTTAGTTATGAGATCGGTAAGCACCCGCAAATTAATTTGGCAATAAAACCCCTGGTGAAATAAAAAGTTGCTGCAACTAAATAAGATAAAGTCTCACACAGAGATAATATGGAGTTAGGATAATGAGCCAATCAATTATTTGGATCTGCTCAAGTGACAGTTGGTTCTCACGATTCAGCAAAGTGAACTCTTCCTGCAAAAATGTCACCTAAACCTAAATATCCAAAATACAAAAATGAACTACAACATCTCCCTTCTGAAAGAAAGTGAATCACAACCAATTATTCTATCACCTAGAGGCGTCTATAAAAAGTTGACGGATTGTATGAGGCAGATGATTAATTTTAAGTGTCAGATGATTGGGCTGTGATCTCTGCACTTTAGAACTAATACAGGGACTAATGGAAGGTAAGCTAATATTCCTCTGAAACATCTCCCAAACAAGCTTTCTTACTTTTTTAGTTAAACATAATGAAACACTTCAAATGTTCAAACAGATTTCTTTGGCAAATACCTAGAAACCCTTTTACATTGCAGGCAATGCACCAGGCATGATGAAACAAGCAGTGAACAGAATAACTTGTGAGAGCTACTACTGTACTTTCTATTTTTCCAATAAATTTGAGATTTTTACACTAGATCTACACTAAAGCTAGCATTTGAAGTTGCTGAAAGTTACTCTGCTATTCACCAAGACAGATTCCGCTAATTAGACTTAATATTTAATTATAAATCACGGCCTGTAAAATATAATAAGCCAAGACTATCTTCCAACAACAGACTGTAATGCCCTCAGGCTTTACAATGTTCTACACATTGCTCTTGTTTAACATTTCATTTGCTGTGAGATTTCTTCTGTTCTTACACAGGACTTTGCATGTGTCATATTTGTCTTGCCGGTAAATCTTGAATCTTAATGAACACGCTCTGATCCTTTGACCTATTTGTTTTCTTCTTTAATTTTTTTATAGCGATGAGCAATCATGCTTTTGAATCTTTAGCTATGGATAGCATTTTATTTATTTACCTTATAGTCTTTATTGGTATCTTGTTTAGGCTATACCTTGTTAAAACCTCTTCTACTTCAGGACAAACATGCATATTTCATGACCCCTGTCTGCCCCGTCTTCATTTACCCCCTGCTTTTGTGAAGAGCCTATTCTGGTCCCTTTTGCGGTTCTTTACAGCAGCTCGTATTACTCCGAGTAATAAGTGCCACACGTACCTCTTCCAATCCATCCTCCAATCACTTAAGTTTCCTTTCCATTCCAATCTCTACCTGGTTTGAACTGGGTAACATCAGTCTCAAAAATGCTTTTTCCTTGCACTTGACAAACAACTGCTGGCCCAAGTAACAGTTTATTGACTTGTCTCTGTACAGAGTGCTGCTGCCCCTCACGGTGCAGTGCCAGTTATTTGAGAGGCAAAAGGTGCTGGCTTGCACCCATCCCCACCCAGGTGCCACAGTGTGTAAATGCAATGATCAATTTCAAATCTCTTGAGAGCTGCAGGGAATGCCAGTGGTTACACAAACCATCCCATAACCACAGAAGCTGAACTTCTCTCTCTCTGCAGCATTTCACTGGGCAAGATACTATTTGCTGTCTTTTAGCTCACATATTCTACGTCCCTCTGGTTAATAAAAAGATGAAGAAAATGGGTATTTATTATTATTGTTTTCAGACAGTTTTCACTTATTCATATTAAAGAAAAAAAATCAGGTCTTAATGCAACACGAATGGATTTTATAACCACATGTGCGTGTTTGTAATAGATTTGGCTGGAGCTCTGACAGTATATATAACTGTAATTCAAGTGGGCACTTGAGAAGAAAACGAAACTCCCACCATGACCTCTTATGTCGAGAGAATTTTATTAGTTATTGCAGAGAGTCGTAGATATTATAAATGCAGAGCTTAGGCTGCTAATGGAAATGAGTATGGGAGAAGGGAGAAACTGCTAATGTAGTTTAGACATCTTTAAGACATCTATGTATATGTTGAATACATATGCAAATGCAAACTGTGTTAATTCCTTTTGGACCTGTAGCAGTAGCATTAGATTACTGCTTAAATGTCATGTGTATCTGGTTTAGAGATGTAAATAGGAAGCATTAAATGCATCCTTTAAGGCTACAAAGAAGTAGTGAGCAAGCTCTCCCTGGCTAGCAGAGAGCTCGTGTAGAGTTTGGAACAGAATTTGTGGTTGATTTATCCTAATACGGATCACTACTGGCCCAGATGCCTTTGAGTGTGTGGGTGGTTTACATTACACTAAGTGAATATTTGCTGCTAAAGTTAGCCCAGTACGTATTTGGACAATGAAATATTGTTTGATAGTTTGTCTCCATTCTCTTCCTACTTCAGATGTTCAACAAGATGATGCTAATGAGGTTAGTTGGTTTTAATTTAAGAGCATCTTCAGATTCAAATAAATATTCAATGAAGCGCTTTTTCTTTCCTTTTTATTTTACAGTTAGAGCTATTATGTGCATGTGGTGCCTGGAGACACAAGTGCCTCTCGATGAACAAGGGGCTTGTTGTGAACAGAGGCCAGCAGCACTGAAGCGCCGCTCACCTGTTCAGCCCCACAGCCAGCTCCTCTCTGCTCTGCCCTGCCAAGGTACACCACAACCAGCTGGTGGCAATCTTCAATTACAACACCTGAGCCACATTAACTCGACAGCCCCGACCCTGAAAGGTCCTGCAGGTGCATGAGGGAGAGGTGCAGGGAGCTCGCTGGTACCTGTGGACAAGGCTTGGCTCATGTCAAAAGTAACCAAGTTGTTTTATTAATTTACTGTTGTGTAGATTTTTATTCCCTTTATGTTAAAATTTGAAATTTTGTAGTGAATAATGGAGCTATCCACTGACGAATGAATGCATGATACAAAAACCACGGAGCTTTGATTATCATCCCAGCTTTTAAGAATGCTGTATGTGCATATTACACAGTTAAAACTGTTGATGTTTCAATTTCCCATTAAAGTCAAGAACCACTCATGTAATAGGAATTTGCAGCTTATGGTGGAATAATAATAATTCTAACATGATGCAGTTCCCATTAATGTAACAGATTCTACCTGCATTGATGTTACAACTTTCATCCTGTCAGTGTAACAAATATCACCAAAATTGTATTTCAATGTACCAATGTACCAATGACAGTGCTTAATTTAAAAGGTTAAAAAAGTGATTGCATCGTGGGATGTTATCATGTTAGTTTATTTATAGTGTTGATAGGATTGTTTTAGGGAGAAAACCACCAAGATAAGCAACCTGTTCTCCCAACCACATACAAAATAACACCCTAAAGCAACATAGAGCAAAAGTCAAAGATCAGTTCCCATTGGAATTCTATGAAAATCAACACTCCTGGGAAGAAAAGTAGATTTAATAATCTGTAATTGCACAAAAAGATTTCCGACCAATTACTTTTGACATAATTAAAATAAAAAAACTAATGTAGCTACTGTGTACTGAAGATATGTTTGTTTTTATATCGACATTCCTGATTAAAGCAAACCGTCTGTCCTCTAACCTCACAGTCATTATGTCTTTGCCTTGTAAAATAAAAATCATTACAGCAAACTAAAAATTAAATCTCACTCAGTGGTGTCCCATCATAACAAGTCCTCGATCTTGGTGGCAGTGTGCCTCATCGTTTGAATTAATTTTAAAACACTTACAGCTGCTGGCTCTATGTAGACAGAGATTTATTGAAGAAATTATATTTACTATGAAATTTATTTTGAGATTTTTTCATAGAGGAACTGAAATGTGATGATTCTGTGGACTGCTAAAGGGTTTAAATTTGTGGATTAGTTATGTCAGGGTGTCTGCGTCTTAATAGATTCATTTAAAACAATTTTTTTACTATTTTATTATTGTCATTATTATTTTTATGTATTCATTTATTTATTTGCTTCATGTGTTCTTTTATTTTGTTTAGTATTCTATCATTTGCTTGTATTAATCTGTTTTGCTTATCTGGTTGCTTTGGTGTGCATTAGTCCATTTTAACTTCCCATATATTGTCAGTCACTTGTAAAGCACTTTGAATTGCATTTGATTTGTTTGAAAGGTGCTATATAAATAAACTTTGATTGATTGATTTAGTTTTTCTACAGCTACAGTTTTATCCAAGTCTTCGAACGATGAAAATATCCAAAATATAGGTTAAATAAATTGTGTTTATGATACTGGGTGATTTTACGGGCAACTGCAATGTTTAACCTTAAACTGTTCTGAAATCAGCAATCACAGTTGATCTGTGTCTGTTTAAGGGGCTTGTTGCTTGATTACAAAAGGTCTGTCAATGCAAATGGTTAGCTTGTAGGTAATTCAGTAATGACTGAGATGGTGCTCAGGTGGGACGTAATAGAGTGTTAAATGAGTAATGCAAAGCTTCACAGGTTCAGCTGAGTAGGGAGAGGTTGCACTGCTTTCAGTCTTGACACACACAGAGTATTTTTCTCTGGTTTTGGTACGTGTGAGAGCAACTGACGGGCAAGATTAAATTAATGATGACGCTGTACATGAAACATACCAAGTGCACTTCTCAAGAGTAATTACTCACTTAAAGCAAACGTCCTGTAATGATGATTCACTTAAATTTACTTCATAAATTTGAATGCAGTAATAACATCCTCAGTTAATCAAAGTAAAAAAGCTGGGCAGTAATATAAATTGCTGTGTGTGATCAGACTTAAAGACTTTTAACTGTCATTTTCTCAAAGTATATATCTGATATAAATCATGTATATAGAAATGGCCTCAAATGGATGAGCAAAGAAAACCTGCTTAGTCTCTCTCCAGTACTTGAAATAGTACCCACAAGGATGCAGATTTGGATTGATCGCTCAGGCATTTTTCTCCTCCTGTGAACTACCCGTGACAATGTCTGGAACATTGTTTTGCTTATTTGAGCGCAGAACAAGCATGAAAAAGCATTTCAGTAACAAGACAGTGTCTGATCCATGTTACATTTGTATTCACGGTACTAAAAGACATGAATTCTGAAGTAATTCATCGGTATAGCAACCATAGTGCAGACATTTAGAAGCATAGCTCCCAGGTGCATGGTTTATTATATAGAGAGCAGATGTAGCTTGAAGAAACATTGCTATTTGAAAGTATTTAATTGGAGACTGCATTTCAAGACAGCCAGCACTGCCGCTGGTTTTATTCTAATTGCCAGCAGCAGCGCACTTAATGAAGCGAGTGGTGAAGAGTGTGGATAAAAGAGTGAGAGTGACCAGGTTTCCAAGGCAACAGCAGCGGTAGCCGAGTAGTGCTTTCATCTTGAGGAAAAGGCTACAGGAGAGCAGTGTTTCCCTGCAGTGCTTCCTGCAGCTCTATAAAGAATATCTATACGATAATAGATATATTCGTGAAAATGTCGCAGAGGTGAAAGATATACACAAACCTGTAGAGTAAGGCCCATACAATCCACCAGAGAAACAATTTTCCTCCAGACCTCAGGATTAGACCTGTGTAGGCCATCTGTGAGGTACAATAGTGCACCATCTTAAAAGTAACTCTGCCGGCAGAGAACTTTGAAAGCTTTCTGTCTTAAGAATGGAACAAAGAAATAGACTAGTCATTTTTCACCCTGCTTATCTTACAGATCTATATCAATGCAGTTTCTTTGGGTTCCAGAAGGTGTCCATTTGCACTATTTCAACCATAGATTCCCACAATGTATCATCATTATCCCTGCAGTACAGTTCTGCAAACGTACCCAAGCCCAGTGGCCCAAATCAGGTTTGGTTTTTTTTGGTGCACTCCAGTCTACGTTCAGGTTTGGTTATTTTCAAATATCATTTAAAAAGAAATAGCTCTCTCTTTCTTTTTGCCAATGGTCTGCATCAATGTGTGTCATGTGTTTCAAGTAGGACATATTATGCCCAGCAGGAGAAGACAAAGTGAGGCAGAGCGTAGCCGAAGTGTTGCATTAGCCTAACGATCAGTAATGGATGAAGTAAAGCAAAACTTGCTAAAGGGAGGATCTCAAAATCCCCAATGATTCAGGGAAGGCTTCTTCACTGTAGGAACATTTTGACCTTGTATGATCCATAATTATGACTGTACATAAGATCAGTTGGGAAAGACGCTCAGAGTTTAACAAGCCAGTATTGGGAGAAGGAAATATTGAGCTTGACAACACGTTCTCAAACCTACCTCATAACTGGTAGTCTGTCAGCGCATTCCAAAATATACCTATGTGAGATTTCTGCCACAGCTACAATTTAAGTTTGTTTAATGGACAGTTTAGCGGTGTTAACTTTGGCACCTGATTTATATTTTGTAACACTGCTAAACTGTCCATTAAACAAACTTAAATTGTAGCTGTGGCAGAAATAGAGTGTAAACACGGTTTCAACAAACAATTAATCCTTTAACTTTCTGAAGAGGAGCCAACAAGTAAGGTAGATGGTTTATTATTGTGAGATATTATATTTTCATATTCTGTCATGTGTCCCAGTGGCTGCAATTTGTGGTTTTCTCACTATGTATGTAACATATTGTAAGAGAAGTTCATAATTGGCTTATATAAGCTACTTGCTGTGTCTCAGTGTACTGTATATTTTAGTCACTCCCAGATAACGAATATTTCTTTGTCAGAGAGGAAGGAATAGCTCAAACAGAATCGCTTTTCAGTCTGAAATTTGGTAGTAGGTAGGTGGATGTATTGAAATAGCTCAGTTTGATATTCACACTTTTTTAAAATGTTGAAAAAATCTCACGTTACCACAGTCGATTCCAGCCTACTATACTGTAAAAGGAATATGATCTGTAAAACCTAATTATAAGTCAGGCTGCTCATGAGATATGTATGAAGTTATTGACTCAATTTAACATCTTCAATTTATCATCTTCCTCGCCTTATCTTTATTGTGTTGTCAATTACCACATGGTCTTGGGTCTCTCTCGCCCAATTCTAGGTGACTCTCCTGAAAAGCAAAAGACTTCCATGAGTCAAACAGCAGATAATAACCATAATACTGAGACAGCACATCCCTCAAGTAAGAGGGTCTCCAGCAGAACATAGACACATTAATAATTGATAGATAGAAAGCCAGCACTACACGGCAATTTTGAGAAGCCCAGTGCCTGCCACAGGAGAAATTTCCGGCAGCAAATAGGTCTTGAAGGTGCCAGTTATGTCATATTTCACTACAAAAGTAAAGTGAAATGCCGAACAAATCTAATAGACTAATAAATTAGAAAATGGAGCCCTTACCCTGAGTTAAAATTCAGTGGAGATCAGAAATGCTGTAATGTCTAAGTAACAATTTAACCAGTGTTACTGAGATCACAAAACATCTGTGAATTGGCTCCCTTCTGCCAAAAGCCTCTAAAATGTGGGTACTGTAACAGAACCATTTAGGCAGGTACTCCTACACTTCTTTCCAGAATGCTACTTTTGACTCTACCCCTCGTTATTTCAACAGTGGGTACATTGGGTTTGTAGAGGACATAGAACATCAACCCCAGTCATTGTGCTGCAGTTGAGCATGCAGTATCAGAAGCTTGAACTTTCACATTTTCTTCTGTTTCTGTCACTGGAATGCAGGATGTTCTATGCACAGCAAGCTATCAGCCCTATGTCCAGCTATGAGGTTACACGCTATTGATAATATTGGCTTCCTCTCACTCCCTAGGAAGCAGAGTAGGCTAAAATTAGCAGCAGGTTAAGCATGGCATCAGAGCTGATAAACTCAGTAAAGTTACTCATGTAAGTTGCTTTTGCAAGGAGAGTATTGGAAGAGATCCTTGGAGCAGACAATGGTCTCTTCAAGCTCTTAAAAAACGTGCGCCTCCATCTTGCTGCTTGGAGTGAGAGAGAGAAACTAATTGAATTAGCAAAACTTTTTTTTCACTTCAGTAGTGCAACATGATAAAACATTAGTGACAGCACTTAATAGAGAGGCTGGTTGTACTATGTTGTCACAACAGAACATAAAAACAGATAACTAACTATTAGATCAACATTAAACTAACAGGAATTAGGCTGTGGGTATAAGCCTTCCATCAGAATGTTCCTTCTCTTCCTATATCTGCGTGTTAACTATGTTGCTAGGGCACCGTTGGTGCCTCCTGGGCTTAAGAAAATTTTGATTGGTTTAAATAAATTCAAACATGCCAGTGCATTTTCCCCTTATACCAGAAAACTAATTGGTTCAGCCAGACCTTTTCTCCAGCACTGGCACAGTACTAAAAGTGTGGAAAGAGGTCTGGCTATGCGAGGCTAGAACAACATTAGACCTATGTACAGGTTAAGACTGGGGTGGCAAAAGATGCTGTGCAGAGGGCAGACTATGCTGTGCAGTTACAAATATGTTGTGAGTGTAATTGTGTGTGAATATGTAGTGAATGTAGATTGTCAGTAAGGGGGAGAAGTTGGTAGAACAAATACATAAATGAATAAAAGATGGATAAGGAGAGGGAAAAAATCACTACAAAAAAGGAAAAAAGAAAACTATAGAAGAGACTGAAGAAAAGAGAATAAAATACATATATGTAACTATGCACACATACATACATAAATAAATACATACACACACACACACACACACACACATAACTAATAATAGCTATTATTATTACTAACTGTAACTGCAACAATAATTATTTTTACTGTTATTATCACCACCATCATCACCCCAATTGCTGGATGGGAGGGTTATGGGAGATTTTCTTTGGAGATGTGGCTGGTTGTGCTACTGCATTCATTCATTAATTGGCTTACGACAGTGGATCATATGTCTGGAGTGAAAGATTGTGAAGAATGAGAATGGGAAACAAAGTAAATAGAGAAAGAACACGGACAGGTTTGGTGTGTAGGAAGATAAATAAGGCCTAGGTAACAACAAGACTTATAATAATGAACAAACCAGGGGCGGGATTATGGCAATTAAAACAAAATAAAAGGAAATAACAAACAGAGTGGTGTTGGAACAGTCAAGAAAATAATATGAATTCAATAATAGGAAAAATAATAATCACAACATAATAGAATGCATACAGTCTATGTTACAAGGGAGGGACGAAGTTACAAAAAACAAAGATAAAAGAATTGAAAATAAAACATTGGAAGGAGAGAGAAATAAATGAAAGTATGTATGTACACTGTAGTGCTATGTAGTATAGTGTTGTTTGAAGCTGCAATGTGACTTGCTGTTTTGTTAATGAAGTAAGGCATTGCAAATTGGCTCTAATTACAATTTCTTCGGCTAGAACAGACAGTTGGACATTGTCCAATTTTGTGTTAGATTGACTTTATGTGCAATGACTGATTTGATTTGTGGGTATTGGAGAAATGATGCCTGCTCTAAGCCATACATGGCAAGTGCTTCAAAGGTTATGAAAACTGAATTTTGCATAATGTGCTACAGATGTGTGGTACCTTTACGCTTCCACTCTGTGTTCTTTTTTTTTATATTGACGGAATTCCGGGTAGTTCCATAGTGAGTTGTATTTACAAGATACTTGTGTTAAGCGCAGGATTAAGCACAGGATTGTGTGGGCTTTCTAACAAGCTGTGGTTATAGTAATGTTTTTGAAGCCTTAGTGGTTTTTTATGGTGGTGTTGATGAATGGCAACTGTGAAATATCAAGTTATTTACATATTGTTCAATATCTAACCAGGGGTAGAAATGATTAGAGGTGTGGATCCATGTATGTACTTTTGTAATTATTATAGTATTTGTAATTGGTTAGCCAGGAAATGTTTGAGAAAGTTTGATGCCTCAAGACTTTTTGTTTTTCCAATACATTTTATATCATTGCTGTATCTAAAGATTCAAAACATGTAGGTGGTGGGTGCTCTGGAAACACTGAAAAAAGGGATATTTACTTTTGGTAATGTAGTTGACACAAAGTTTCATCTTTTATTTTGTTGATAAGTGGATTGAAGTTTAAAGGTACCAGCTCTGACAGCGTGGGGGGAAATATTAACCCATAGGTATTGTATTTTATAGTGTATGTGGAAAGAGGGATATGTGATTTTTTGATTTCTTTTTTCACTTGTTCACTTGTTTGGGATGTATGAGTTTTGCAGAGGTATGCTGAGAGCCGTTTCTATTTTGTTTGAGTTAGTTTAATTTAATTATACTAAATTAATTCTAGCGCAGTGCCCATTCATGGGCGTGGCCGGAGTGTGTCCTGTTCAGAACAGGCCAATTGGTTGGCTCCCACCAGTATTGCTGCTTGCATAGTTGTCAGGGGGCGTGCCTGTTCGGAGTAATTGGCCATTTGGAACTTGTCAATGGCTTGGTACCTGGTATTGCTGCTTACAGCATTGTTGGGTTGCATGATCCCATGAAGGACTACCTGCAACGTTGTCATATATATATTGTGATATCGCAATAGTCTGATTGACTTCACTGCGCTGCCCCAAGCGACGTTGTTAGGAATAGGCATCCGAGTGTACACCCCAAGTTCTTTATGAATAGCCCCGGACCAAGGATCTCAAAAGAAAAAGAAAGTGCTCAGAAACTGCAAGCAATGAAGAGTAAAAGGGATAGTGGCATATAGTGCAACAACGTTATTAGAGGGACAAGAATTTGTCCTAGGTTTGTGAAGGAGGCCTAAAATTGCTTAATCACTTGTTACATTACTGTAGTTCACACATAATTGAATAATATGGCATCAAGTCAACAATGATTAAGTCAATTAAATTCACAGCTTATGTGTTAATGATCAAACACTGTATAAATGCATAGAGCATGAACATGGAAAGAGTTCCCTGTTCACTGAATGCTTTCAATCATAGCTCACTGTCCATTAAAATAATTATATTATCTTGGACTTTAAGCATGGCACATAGACATAGCCTATGTAGCCTTGTAAGCCTTGCACTTAATGTGTAGCAATGAACAGCTCATCAATGCTTTAAAGAAATGTTCTGTATTAAGCTATGTGCATGGGGACTGTGCACTTATGACGCATTGTTTTTCTAGTTGAAGTAGTGAACACAGGTCCTGGGACTCTCCTACTTCAAGCCCTGGAATGCTTCCCACTCAACATTCTGGGGCTTCCTGACTTAGAAATGAGGCACTGGTCCCCACATGACAAGAATACTAGTTCGTCTTAATGAGCCTAGGTCCTAGAGTGAGACACATTTTACACGATGTAGCTCCAAGGCAGCAAAACCTCTTATAAAAAAGTAACAACCAAACTCTTGTTTAACACTCATAAACGATGAATAATAATAGAAAACAAAGAAAACACTGACAGCATTCATTTTTTCCCTGAAGTGATTTTATTACAAAGTTCATGAGGACTTACAGTATTACAAGAGAATTTGTCAACATGCGAAAACGGAACAAAGCAGAACACAGGAGTTTAACAAACTGGTAAGATAAGACAATCCACTGTTCACAATAAACATAAAAACTGATTAAGTCCTCAGGAGGTGGGAGCCGGTGAATGACTACAGTGCAGGCATAGAACGGCCACATTCACACTGACTCAGCAAAGGTCAATCCAACCAAGGCAAGATGTGCACATCTCAAGAAAACATGTTACAATTTTTATATGCCATCGGCTTTTCTCAGAACTTTTAGAAAGCTTCACTTGTATGTACATAAAACTGTACAAAATCATGGCATCACAAGCATTTTATCCTATATAAATATACCAACAATTAGGATAACAACTAGATTCTCTCTTGCAAAGACATATTTTCAAGGCAATTGTCTTTGTTCTAGATGAACTGTGAAAAAGATGAAATGTTCAGTTAATTTCAGTTTGTTTGGGAGTGGGCTTTTTGAATATGAACCAGTACTGACATTTCAGAAAGGAAAAGAGAGTAAACAGTTTCTACCAATTATCTTTGGAATTCATGCTAAACTCATTGCCTGCTTGACAGCAGACACAGGGTTGTGGAGATCTATGTACACTACACCACCAACACACAACCAGTTCGCTAAGAGTCGTTGAGCAGTAAGAAAAAAAAATCCCTTGCCAATTTCAGTACAGTAATTTGTCCATCTGTCCACAGAAATGATCACCATACAATACACACTACAGAGAGGCAAAAGATACTCAAGTGAATTCAACATTAAATCAATGTTAAGTACAAATTAAACATTATTCAACATACTTTTGAGTGTTTTTAGGTGCTTCATGATGTCCTCTTACTTTAATCTAGGAGGACCCTTCTGTATTTGAGAGAGAAGTTAACACAGTTCATTCAGCATGAGTTCAAAAGAAAGGTCAAACCCGGTGATATATTGTTCCAGGGGGGAGTAGCAGGAGGTCATCATCGGCTGGAGTGATAGAGTCCGATTCATTAAGACAGGGGGTAAATAGGCCCAGGCTTGTTTTTATTTTGCAAACTCCTGTCATTCCATTCATTGTTACCCCATTGATTTCATGTATGGTGATCGAAGAGACAAATCTGAACATAAATTCCAGATTCACTGAAGCGATAAATGTACTTAGGCTGAAATCAGGTTCAAATTTAACCACAGAGATAAATCTGGATGCAAAGCAGTTGTGAATCTGAATTGAGTCAAAGCATTTAAATATATAAAGTTGTGATTGAGGCTATGTGACATTGGTTTTATCACTCATTGCTATCTTTCTCACTTGTCATTAATTCCAGGTCAGTGATCTTACCCGGTGCTTTGAGTTCGTGATGCAGCTTTACACAGCTCTGAGAGGGGTGCTTGGGGGAGCTGTGGGGGTTTAATCACAGTGTATCATGGCTGTTGTTTGAATTTTATTTCAGTCGCTAAATGGCTTTGAAAACGGCATAATGTGCTTTCTCCCCCTCAAGGCAGGATAATCGCCCACCTTATTTAATCATGGTCATGTCCAGTAATTTCCATATGTTTTCAGTTTAATTATTCTAAACGCTGTTTTTGATGGCAGCATGATGAGGTAAGTGCTGATAAAAATACTCCTTTTAACTGATTGTAGCTCTGCGGGTAAATTTGCATTATCTGGTGGGTGCCTTGTCCTGGGGGTGTGCTCACACATGCCCTAGCTCAGGACTCATTACTCACCCTAATTAGGAAATGTCCATTCTAGGCTCATCCACCCTTACTCAGAGAAAAAATCTCACTATGGAAATTCTCTGCAGAGGTGAAAGGTATCTACAAATCTAATCAAATCAATGTTAAAATCAACGACTAGCTAGCTCCACGATGTTGTTAGGCAGGCTGGTGTTGTCATCATTAACATCCAATTACTGACTAATACATAGTGTCCTTCAGACATATCCTTCAGATTCACTTGGATAATCTTTGTAAAGATAAATGAAGCCAAGCATGCCCTATTTTTTAGTCTCTGTTCAATAGCCAGAGGAGGGAAAATGCCTAATAATTTATTAAGCATGTTGTCCTCAATACAAGGAAAACTATAATTAACAGACTTTGCAGTGAAGCGAGCCTGACTCCTAATATCTAAACTTATGTTTAAGCTCAACAATATCAATGCTGACCTGATACTGACACGAAATCAATTTTTTTAAATCTCTCATGGCAAATCTATTTATTTATTAGTCTTGAAGGTCCACATTTTTCTTTCATTTGCGCAATTCACCTCTGAGGAAGTACATATCTAGTGAGAACCGATAAACACAGACGGTACTCTCAATGTAGAGCACGCATGTAGTTTACATCAGCGTGATATTAATTTCCATAAGTATTCAATTTCTCCAGTGGCTCTCCACACTCAAGTGCCCTTTCATGTAAATAAGTCATTTTGCATTCATTAGAGATACAGAAGTTCTGATGGATCGCGAGGGGAAAGGACTATGAACTTTGTGAGTTACACAGAGAGCCTGTCTGATTGTCACCATGGAGAAGAGCTTTTTAAACTGATACACTGGTAGGATTCCATCAACAGAGTGAGTCATAAGGTTTTATAAGAAAAGCCAATCAAAATGTGTGTCGTGAGTGCGTTTGGTCATTGTGACTCTGGGGTACTGTGGCCAAGTCAACCGTTTTCATGATGAACGATAGGTCACAGTGCTGAGAGTCAGTGGAACATAATGTCAGTTTAAATGTTGCCAGACAGCTTTCTCCACCAGTGGCAGAGCTCTGCTGGAAGCAGAGGTAAAGGCCATTCTGCTATGATTAGGGGTCGAAGGTGTGTGTGATTGTGTGGAGCGGATAAATGCCTACCACGATATCAAGCTCCACTTCTGGAGATGGTTTCAATCAAGTCTAAGCAGCAGCAGCAAAGAAAAGCTTAAATATGCAAAGATTCTGAGGCAATTTTTTTTCAGCTTATGCCAGACAAAAATATATGTAGAACACACCATTCAAATGTATTTACATCACTGTACATTAAGAAAGACCATTTCATTTGATTGTTAGTCAAGTGTTATGTCTTCTGATAGGGCCTGACTGGCTGTCTATTAAATTATATCTAATAATGGCACAAGAGCACTGATCACAACTTTCAAATTCAAGAGACCACTTCACAAAATGGGATTTGGCTAACAACAACGATAATTAGTTACTACTAAAGTAGCAATTACCATCTGCATTTCCTTTTGATCTGTTTGTTTGTTTCTGAATTGTATCATTCAAGTTTTTGTATAAATAAATGAGTGAGTGCATCAATTAACTTTGTGGAATTCTTAATAAATATGCTAATAAATTAATAATTTAAGGAGGAAATGACAAAAAGCACGTGTTCATGCCAGTGATTGAATGAGTCACAGCCTATTGTTACCTACAAAACGGGCATTGGCTTTAGTATGTGGACAGCCTGTTTCTCCTTCTGGAGTGGGTGTATCTTTTCTTCATTTGTGCACCAATTAGACGATATTCCTCACAGGTAAATTTCTCTTTTTGGAGTGTGGGCAGAAGGTGAGGTGGGTGGGAACTCAGAGGCTACGCTCAGAGGCATCTCCTCTAAGGGGCAGTCCTGACTGGCGTCATGACCACTGTTGGAATAGGCACTGCGGGATGGCGGAAGGCGCGGCCGATGCTCCTCGCCACCCAGCCTGGCATTCCCGTTTGCCAGGCGTCCCAGGCTCCCCCTCTCCTGGAAAGGCACGAAGGTGGAGAGTTTCGGGAGGTTCCTGGTCTTGCGTACAGGGGAGGGATGCCCGGGCATCCAGCAGGCGTCTGAGTGGCCCAATTCGCTGCACTCAGTGGTGCAGTTTCCGGTCATTGCCACATCAGGGAGGGAGCGGATATCTGTGGGCAGGAGAGAGACAGAGAACAGCGTCATCAGAGAGAGCTTTATAGTGATAAACATTGGAAAAACATTCATAAAATAAGTCGTAAAAAGGCATTTGTGAACAGAAATGGTGTCATCTGAAACACCCCATGAAACCCACCCCCCTCCTTGATGTCTTTGCAGCTGTTGCTAAGCAGTCAGCAGCAGTTGCTATGTAGCTGTTGCTATGCACTGTGTAATGAGCACTGCTGTGTGTGTAGTCCACTAGCTGATGTGATACATTCAGGAGATGGCGTGCTGTGTCTGTCATTTAGAAGTATCCAACAGCAGTTTGTCTGCTATTTCTATAATAGATCACTACATTGTTAACATGTTCAACAGCAATGTATTAATCTAAATCACGTGATTTATGAATGGTGTTGCAAAATATGCGTTTAGACCAAAAAGGACTGCAAGAATAGATAAAATACTACAGACACACATACTGTAGACATCCAGTGTTTGGCTACAAAGGGAATTGCTGGATCCCTTTGGGCAAAACCATTGTTGAATGAATTATTGATTGACAGTACTGAAATGAGTTCCCTGCCCTTGATTATCACCCATTTTTTTATTCGACTGTTCCTAATTAAATTAATGGGTCCATGACCCAGTGACCTCATTTTAATGCGAAAGCTGTGAAAGCTCCAAAAGAAGTTTGCCTCAACTATCGCTCAAGAGTAATGTACGGTTTCTGAAAGTAAAACTGCACTGAAGAACCCATGTATTTGTTTACCAGAAATGTGCAGCTGGCAGCCAATAGACTTGTTAAGCTGCCCACCTGTTGACAAGCTGAACATACAGCCCAGATTTAATGGAAATACCACTCAATTCATCTTTGTTATCCCTTCAGACTCAGGACTAGGACAGCCAAATCAATGTCTGTGAAGAGGAGAGCAGACAACTAAGATCTGTGGGTCTGTGTGATGTCACCCACATGCAAACGTTTGATTGCTGTGATAAATGCATTACTGTAATGGCTCAATGAAGTCCATGCCATGAAAGAACACGTCCATCACAGACGCACTGTCTTGCTTTGTGGCTACAGACCAGTGTGTGAAAGAGAGCAAAATGTATTCGCAGAGAAAGCAGAGAGCTCTGTGCTGCACACTCAATGAACAGAAATATGTTGCTGCATGTGAATGATGCAACCACAAGAGATGACGTATTAGAGGCAGTAGTGAGAGTTCACAGCTAATAGAGAAAATGCCAGCTTGACAGTAAGCCTATGAGACATACCATCGGTATTGTACTCATGACCTGTGGCAAGATAATTATCCCACAAAATGTCAGACATCTGAAGCTGGAAAAACTGCATCTGACCCACCAAGGCTTCAATCAATCAAAAGCCAAAAGTGAGACAGCTTATGTGATGGCAAGGCTTGATCTAAGATTTTTAACTGCTTAAAAAATATTAAGGTATTTGTTCTCATTTCATTTTTCCTATTTATGTCTAGAATATGTATTTCTCATGGATAATCCATATACAATTAAACCATTGTTTATTAAAGAATGCATAGCTTGTTCTATTGTTGCCATTAATCTTATTGTTCCAATAATCCTAAATTGCTAGATGTTTAGGCTATTTAATACATTTACTTTACAATTAAGCAATGTTCTGCCTTATTCATGCTTAATTATATCATCATGCTTAAGTGGCAAATTATTCTCTGTTTACTAGGCCAATGTCAATGATTCTTTTCAAATGAATGAACTACACTTTTATGCCTGATTAAGACAGAACAAACTGAGTTTGGAGCTCTAAGAGAAGACAGGCAAGAGAGTGAGTGTGTGCGTGCACTGCCTCACGCATGATGATTGGAGTTTCATTTTCTCAGCTCCGCTAAGAGCGTTGTCTGTATGCATCACTGCAGTGAAATGGACTCTTGCTACAAAAGATGTTCATGGGAAGAGAGTTGGGGAGAGGGTTGAGGAGTACGCCTCTAAGCACAAGCACAGTCGTGTAGGCATCTACTCCAAAAGGATTTCACACTTGATTAAAACCTCTCCACAGCTTCCAGGTTTAAGCCACACCAAGCTCAACAACTACAAATCAGTGCACTGGGAAAAAATGGTACATTTACACTGGTTTTCTAAAACACGTCACAGGACAGGACACTTCAGTTTATTTCTTTATGAATAAAAAAAAAAGCCATTATATGTGTGCAGAGAACTCAGCATTAAAAAAAAAATTGAAATGGTCCCTGTTTGCCTGTTTAATGTATAATTTAGAACTCATTCAGTCACACAAAAGAAGGCATAAAAGACATAAAGGTTAACACTGATTGCACATCCTCACTGACTGTCAGGTTGGTAATTGACTTTAGGTCGACTGTGTTTAAAAAAACAAAAACAATTTGGACTTATGTAATGACGTGAAAACTAAAAGAAAACATGTAATGTAAAATGATACCATACACTGGTGACAGGAATTAAAGCACATTCTGAGCCGAGCTCATCATCATCAAGGGCCAGAAAATCAGCAATGACAGCTAAATACATTCTCCCATCAGTGCCAAAGCACATATCGCACGTCATCATGAGAGAACATAGATGCTCTCATGCCAGCTATTTTAGTTGGCCATTATGGCCATGGTAGTGTTCATTTTCATGTGTCACACAACACATTTTCATCTGCATTTTATATGGTTTTATTTATAAAGTAGCTTTGACATAAAGTTTGTTCTTAACAGACAAATGAAAAACGAAAGGTCTATATTCAACTTCAACCTGCCGTGTTGGAGTTATTGTTGCTACATGCTGTCATTAGCATTCTATGGTGCATATCATTTCCAGTCACGCATGCCAGCTCACAAAAGTTTTCATCATGTAATAATAATAAACAGTTATCAGTGGTTATGACAGTGTGTTATGGTCTATCATTTGTGCAAGCACACATTTTTACATTTGCTTGCACTGACCTTTCTATCACACTCCAATCTATCTCTACAAAAAAAAAATCAATACTGATAATTATATTTTTGTGTCTGCCTTTTGCTGTGGCTATTAGCCATCTGTAGCTGTAGTACCCACTTACAGTGTGGCAGAATACTGTGTACTCTGCACATCAAAACACACTCCCACACTTAGCTGAAACGATCGTTTGAATATTTGGTGGACACGATGAAGCAAATGAGTCAACCATGGGGTGAAGGAGCAGCCAAAGGCACGGTGGGAAAATTGGTATTTTCTCACCCACTCAAACCTGCTTTCTCCTGTACCTATACCTGAAATAAATCTGCTCACAGTCTGGAACAAACCCTTTAGAGTTTATAGTCTTGTATGTCATGGATGGAGAGCCAAGGTGGACAATGGAGAACAGATGGGCAAACCACAGCACTATTATGCCGGTGGCTTGAACAGGCTGACTGGATTTAGAGAGCTTGTGATTTGGTTTTGAAGAGCAGTGACTCAATGACATTTCTTACTCTCTGCACAGCAGAATTCTTTTCCTCTAGACTTGGAGATATATTGCACCTGTAGCTCTCTCCTTTTATATTGGGTCAGTCCCATCTGCTTGCTAAAAGCAATATCATGGAAAAGAGAAAAAGAAAAACAGTAAGTTCCACCTTCTACCACCTTCAGTAGCAAATCAACAACTCAGAGTGAACCTTAGCAAAGCTTCTAAAAGCACCTCCACTGCAGTAGCATAACATGCACTCCACAGTGCAGTTACAGAGTGGGGGTACACACAGAGCTTAACCCCCTGGCTGACAGATACATGTGAGGGGTGGGTTTGCATGCTGCTTGCATCAGGGTGCCAGTGGGAGGTGTTGAGTGTCTGAGGCAGGCATCCTCATCGTCTGATCCCCTGCCCACGGGCATGGAGGAAGCTGCCTCTTCCTGAGATTTCACACTGCTCCTCTCTGTTTGATTGCAAATGCTTGCCTCTCCCCACCGGCTGCTTTCCACCGTGTGTGCCACACCGCTATGATCGATGGCGAACAAATATGAGAGACGCACAACTCATGGAGGGATAACGGGGGAAAAACAGCTACTATCGGAGTGTGTGAGTGATATTAATGGTATATTTGTGGTCCCTGCAAACAGTTTATGTGGTAAATGTCTAAAAAGTTCCAAGAAATAAAAGGGGAAAAAAAGAGAAATACCCCACATCTGAGCAGACATTAGAGTCTGGTACTGGCTATCAGTATAATAACTGGGTGTGAATGTATTCTGTGGTTGTCATACTCTGTGAAGAAAAACAAGAAACCAGGGTTTTGTATTTCTTTAGCTATGACATGTCAAGTCTTGTTATTCAAGTGCTCAGAACAGTTTCTCACAGTAAGCAGAAGCTACCAAAAACAGTCCTTTTTTTTTCTCCAGAGGGGAGCGTTTTTAAGAAAAGAAAACTTGCTACAAGCACACAAACATAGTGTTGACACGTACATTTTCCTTGCTCATTGTAATGGGATGCAAAAGAACAATCGTGGAGTTTGTAAGCTCAGACATGCACTTTCACATCTCACAATCAAAATTTAGAATGTGTAGGCTTGCAGGCTTTTTCACATTACTTATAGGAAGAGACATAAGCTGCAGTTAACCTTTAGTTAATATACTGTGGTGTTATTCTGTACATAATTGGTATGTATTAATTCTAAAGAACGCTTTGTGTACAATAGTTGGCATACACAGCATTAACTGCCTTATGGAGACAACCTTGTTGGAAACATTTATCTTTGGAACCTATTATGAACCTGTGGCTAATGCATGTTTTTATGTCTTGTTTCATGAAAACTAAAGAAAACTCTGTGAATGCATCCCTTAAGTTTGAATGGTTAAATGTTTTGGTATAAACAAGTTAGTCAATTCTCGTCTACAGAAGGCGATGCCAGGATACAAATTGGTATTGAAGTTTAAAGCACACGTGCCAAAGTCTCCTGCAGTAAGGTCTGAATTCTGGGCTTCCTGAGCAGGCAAGCCTCTTGCTGACAAAAGCTGATGAGTGGACATGTCGGCAAGAGGCACGTCAGGAAAAGCTGCTGTGGATGGTTCAGTGGGTGATGGCACACCTCCTGTCAGTTCTCTCACCATCCACCATTTTGTCTTTGAGTTTCTATATTTGAAGACTGCACACTGCATTTGACAAAGCCTTACCACCTGCTGACAGATCACGCTATGCACTAGCTACTCCAATTGAGAAGTTGATATGCAGTGTGATATGTCAACCAATGCAAAGGCTCTGTCAAACGGTGACACACAGGACTAGGGGGAAACACTTCTAAATGATGATGTAGTTGATATTGTAAGTAATATAATTGTTTCTCTGGTGGTGCACAAAGGTGTTTGTGAAATGCTTGTGTGGAGTACAGCTTCATGCCTCTGCCCACAACAATATATTTGGCTTTCTGGCCAATTACCAACTGGAAATTGCATTCTGAACCTTGACAACAGAATATTGATCCGTAGTGGCTACCGATGAAAAGTATTTATCATTAACATAAGAGATGCATATAAGTTCAGTACTCAGTTTCAAGAATATTCCAGAATTGATTTAGTTCCAACAATAGCAGTTTTGTTTTTGCAGTCAATAAATGAGACAGCAAGGTTACACCTAATAAATACAAGTAGGTCTCCAGATAATTTACATATCCAGTTCCATTAAGACAACTGGGTTACACAATCTACAGTGAAGCAAGTCTTGACCACAAACCTACTGTAGATGACCTGGTTGTTTTGCCTAAATCTTTTATTAATGCAGTCAGCTTGGATTTTAAACAGCATTATTCTACTGTATATGCTATATTCAATCTCATATTCATGCAGAGATGGCTTCAGGGACTGAAATGTGCATGTTGAGTTTGAAAAGCATTAGTTAGACATCAGTGCCTAAATTTAGAAATTTGCATTTGTTCTTTAGGCCGATGTAGGTATTTTATTAAGGCTGTACATTTTAGTCTTTAATGTGGGCTGCGGCACAGTGGATGTAGGGTGAAATACTAAACACAGGGATGCTGATCAGGGTTAAAATATAGGTTTGGTACAAAGACCCCTTTCTTTGTACATCTGATCAGTATGATGGAAATTCAGTTGAATATATGGGCATGGTATTAATTGTTTGGCATTGAGTGTGAAAATATAATAATTTCTAAAGTTGCGTTATAACAAATTATGTAAGCTTGAAACATGAAGAAATTTCAGGTTTATTAGGAACCTGCTTTTTGTAAAAAGGTTACAAAAGTTAAGACTTCTCCATATGTTTATAGTAGTCATGTGATAACCTGCTTGTGCAATTACATTTAGGCCCACTCTGCTCCTTTACTCTCAGACCTGAAATAGGAAACTTTGCATTTCCCATTCAGTCCTGTGTAATTTAATTAGAAAAGCTCAAATAAATGTAGACTAAATCCCTGTGGTGTGGGGTTGTGACTAGGCATTCAATAGGCTTTTAAATTTTTTTTTTTTTTTGGTACAAAGTGTAACTCCATTACAAATTCGGCACAGGTCAAGGAAGGAGCTGTTTGAAACACACTTGATTTGGAAATGTTAAGAATACATTTCTAGCTGAACAACTTGATTGACTCTGCTTTGTTTAGTTCTGCTGTGAGTGGATGCGTATGTCAACAAGGATCAGCACGTCTGCAGATTAGCTAATAAAAAACATGCAAGAATTTATTTGGCTTAATAATTGGTGACAGCGCTGAGGTTGGAAGTGAAGACAGAACTGAGAAAAATGAACACCAAAAATTCTTTTTTATGAAGTTTCTGACTGATTTAATGGGGAATGATAATTAGACAGACTGTTTTATCACCCAACCCTTCTCTGATTACTGTGTGACATTTACTTGAAGAGTCACTCGTCTATTCCTATCTCACACCCAAGCGTTCTTTCTTCTTCTTGTCTGAATGTCTCTTTCTTGGTCTCTGCCTTTGAAGCTTTCATCCTTTCTTTAGGCTTTCACATTTGCACTCTATGGCCCTTTCTACCACAGTGGCAGTGCTCCATGGCCTCATACTAGTAGGTAGAAGATATTTAATTTTGAAACAGCAAAGAAGGAGAACATTCAGTGTTACTGTTAATGTCTGTTGCATTTAAGCAGTTTATTTCCTTAAACTGAATTTTTCTAGAAACACTTACAGTAATGGGCTTTTCTTCTCAGGTCGCAATATGTAACAGTGCTTTTATCTTTGTTTGTCGCCCACATACTAACCTGTCTCTAAGAGCCTCCATTAAACCCATTACAGAATTCACATTTTCTTTTGTATTTAGACCAGGAGAGGGTTGAAAATGTTCCCAATATATACCCAACACTAGACCCAATATGTTGACTGGATATTACTGGTTCTAATTACGCCACATAATGTAGGTACAACTCATCTGCAATTTTATTTTCATCAATAAAAAAGTTAAAGTCTTTCTTATATTTGATCTACAGCTCTAATTATCAAAGGGATAATTATTTTCCTCTCAAGTTCTTCCCCTGGAGTTAATTCCTATGCACTACTTTCATGCTTTCACTCATTGATCTCATTGACATGGAAAACGGGTGTCTACCATGATCCATTGGTTGTTTTTTCTCCCCTTTCGATCAAGATGTTATCTCTGTACTAATTCTGCCTTTGATCTCCACGGTCTGCAATGTGAAACATGGCTAACTTGGGAGGGCAAACATTAGCTGCTAATTAGCCTATACCTGCATAGTCTGAATAGAAAATAGAAGTGAAGAACGCTGTTTCAGAGTTGTTTACTCTATAGTGACATATTGTCAACATTTCCCCGTGTCTTGTGGGCTACATGGACTTGCCTTTGGCTATGGTTGTTCCAGGATGACTTTTATCATTTGATCATACATCATATCCTCAAACCGGACCCAAGAGGTCAGGCTCATGATTCTATCAGAGTACTATGTAGACTGAGAGCATTCCAGGCAACACACATATATCAACACAATCGATACATAAAGAGGTAACTGTGATAAAGGTTAATACACACATATGGTATTTAAATAATACAGTCACAGTCAGTGCCTCGTGCTAAGTATGGACAAACATCAACATAATCTCACACAATCTGATCTTTAAAATCATGTAAGCAGTCCATGCAGCGGTTAAATAACCGCTCTGGAGAGGCAAAGATTTATTTGACCATTGGCATAAATTTACTGTAGATAGAAAGTTGCTGCATGGCTGACAATTCTCTGGGAAAGTCAGCATACTAACGCAGTCAGATGGAAAGCTCTGTTCCCACAATGCTCTAAACAATGCAGCTATGCGTTTGGAGCAGGACAATTTAAATTTATAACATGATGAAATATGAAAATTGCCTTTTATGTAGCAGAGAGGATACAGGAAAGGAACAGCAGCAATCTTCGAATACAGCTCTATCCGTCTATACCCTCAGCCAGGCGATAGCTTTTCTGACAAGGCTTTGATTAAGGGAAGAGGGGAAATATCACATGGAATCAAGAACACGGTTGAATATATAATTATTTAGGGAAACTGCAAATTTCAGTCTTTTAATATAGACTTAAAGAGACGCAAAACACAGAAGGCAACAGGGGGTCATAATATCGGCTTTTGAGGCCAGCATGATTCCACCCTCCCCTGTTGTTCCTTACTGATCCACTGCATTCAGCTTCTTGCTTCTGACTGACTTTTAGAAAGCTTTGACATGGTGAAAAAGGGTCAACATTCATGTCCTTTGATGTTGTTGAAACCCTCCAACGGAAATAATAATCTAACACAATAACACAGTTAACCTAATATTTGCTCAGATATGGGAATAAATGTGGGGGAGACGCGGGAGTATTTTGGTTAATTAAATAAAGACCACGCCTGCACTTTAGTGCTGTCTTGAGTATTAGAGGGGCATTAAAACAGCAATATAAATGTTTTATCACATTAAAATTACATATATGGACAGGACATCCACTACATTATGAGATAATAAAATGAAAATTTAATGAACAAATGGGTAAATTGGGTTACGTACATAGAGAAGTAGTCTGGGCCTGTATGTGACCCTGGGTGTGCATGGCTCCATCTCCATGTTTGGCTGAAGAATTAGATCTTTTAACAATTTTGGCCATATTCACTATGCTTTTGTGTCATGTGAATGTGGGTTGTTGTGATATAGATTGGGACTCTTAAGTGCAAGGTAGCGATAGCAATTACAACAATAAAAGCAGTAAGAGAAGGAAAAGAAATACAGCAAATGCACAAGAGTAGACGTTGCTTTTTTTATTAGAAGTGGCTGCACTCACCATCTGTTTTTTCAGTGCCTGTGGTGGCAGCGTTTTTGATGTGTACCTCATCTCCAGGCTAGGTACTGTTTCAAAGTAGACAGCTCATCAAGATGAGTGACAAGTGTTGGGACCTTACAACATGACCATTTGAGAGGGAGTTACCCAAAGGGAATGCGAAAAATGAAATGGTGGTGACCAAGGAACTGCATGAAGATCTCTTTTACAGCTTTGTAGTTTGGAACTAGCAAAAATCTGTCACAATTTTACAATTAAGTCAAGTGCGTTTCTTAATTAGACCAGTGATCCAGCAGATAAAGCATGGTGGAAACAAGCTACATCATAATGAAAAATTCTGTCAGAATTACTCTACTTTTGGCATGAGAACAAGGGCTTTTGGGGGATAGCTTGAGCCAGAAAGTGCGTTAAAAAGTTAGTTCTGAAAGCCAGAAATTCTAGGTCTTGTCAAGTTAAAACTCCCTTAAAAATGTCTAATATGGCAGTAAAATGTTAGTAATGTCACCTTAAATCCATAATACTGTAACATGCTTGGACATGGCAAGACTAATTCAAGCAATTTCTATTTAGTTTATGGCATGTAGAATATTGACTGCATGATGCACCGTGTTAACACAAAACTACAAATTAAGAATTGATCCCTTCACCAGGAGGAAATTCCTATTTGTAAAAAAGAAAAAGAAACATACCGCTGCTTTCCTATAGTGTAGAGAGGACCTTTTCAGTTTCACTGGATGTAGTCCTCACTGAGTTTGTAAGGTCCTTGAACTGCAGTGAATTCTGAGATATCCTCAACTGACTGTGAAAAAGCCTTAAAGCGAGAGCGGCTCCATTCCTCTGTTACTCACTGGAAATAAGGAAATGCATGTCAGACCCATACAGTACAATTCTAGTCCCTCAAGTGCCATCCATCATTGAAGGGCAGAACACTAGTTAGAGGGAGGTTCAGCGGCTCTCCGTCCCCATCACACTATGATGGAGAGATGACCCCCGGGGCCCTTCTCTGATGCCGGCTTGAGCTGCCCAACCGACTGAGGTTGAAGTGGAACTGGCCCCTAGCCAGCATCCCCTCCCTGATGCACAGCGCTCTACCTGCTCTACGAATCACATCTGGGGTGAGACTGGGTAAGACCCACAGAGAGCAACAGAGCTCTACCACCACTTTCTATTTCTGCCTCCATAATTATCCTTAAAGTTTCAACTCAGGGTCCCATGGACCTGCCAGTGGACACTCAGCTAAAAGGAGCGTCTCTTACAGCCACAAGCTACACCAGACTAATTAAGACATTTTTCTCTGTGCCTTTATATACTTGTACTTTCCAGCCCGCGTTTACACACACATTACCACCTCCAAACCTGCTGCTTCAGCATGCTGTTGCCCAGACTCACTGGCGTGGCAAGAGCAGGCAGCATGCTATCCAATTTTTTGCCTAAGTACAGAGAGCCATCCACTTTTGTTAGAGTAATACATGAGCACATCTAAAGCTTAGGGATACTGGCTTAGGCATACTGGCTCACTCATTCATTTTACAAGCTTAGTGCTAAAACCGGACATTTTCAGTGGCAGCATGGTGTTAAAAGCACTATTTATGGAACCTAATGTGTGCTTATATATGTGTACTTTTCTTTTCACGCATTATTCAGAACACTCATCTGATTTTCATCCATGTTATATACATGTGGATAAGAGATGAGTAGCTTGTGTAGATCTCAATTAAAATGAATAGGACTGGGACTGTGTCCTGGGAAAATTTTCATAACTTAAACAACAGTTAAATAAATTATACTATGAATCAAAATGAATCAAAATTGAAAGAAAAAAAAAAAATATATATATATATATTGAGAGTAACGATATTTCAATCCTCTGTATGTCCTGTGCATGCTGCAGAATTGACAATAAAGAAAACTTGAACTTGAACTTGAAATTGTAAGAACTACAGCCCAAATAAGTTTCAGGTTCTGGCAAAATGATGCTATTATCACTGATGTCACCAAAGTCTTCCAGTCAGCTGGACACAATGATGAAACTACAGAGAAATCACTTTTATGTGCAAAAGAAGCTAGTATGAATGCAAGGGGTAGATTTATTGGGATAATAGGATTCTATTCTGGTTCCATCTAGATTTCACATGTTGCTGCAATCTCTGCCATACAATAATATGTCAGTTCACTCTAAAAGAAAGTGAGCCAATTCCATACAGTTAATGGTCTGAGCTGTGATACCATGTCCTCTCTCTTACATGGCACTGTTCAAAGGTCTGGGCTGTCTGCAGTGATTTGACAAACATGGTAATGTGTTCCGGCCAACGTTCAGGATGAATGTGTAGATCTCATTGTTAGTGATCACAAAAGCGAAAGCACATTTTCAGATTCAAATTGGGCGAAGGGAAATCTAGACACATTCAGGACTGTGACGTTCTGACACATCATCAGTTCCATTTTGGATTCAGCTGCATTGTCCCATAAAGTAATTTGTAAAAGGGCTATAGTTAACCATTATCCATGGTGTCAAAGCCTAATCCAGGTTAGAAGGTTTAATTCTGCTCCAGTTAGGCTCTTCCAGTGACCTATTTGCTCCTAAATCAAATTACAAACAATTGGGGGATGACAAACGCAGTGGCTGATGTGAGCAGAGCATCACACGTGCGCTAGAATGAGCTTGTGGTTATAAGCGTATTGCTCATGACAACTTGCCTCAGGGGACCACTTGTAAGGACGTTTTCCACAGAAGCTTTCTCAAAACTGCAAGTCCCATGACCTGCCCCTTCTCGGGTGGTGGCAGTTCCAGCAGAGCAGGCATAGGCTACTGTGCTGGTACAGGCTGGCGTGGTCCAATCCACTCAGTAGCACTAACAGGCAGGGATTCTGACAAGGCAAAATGACATCTGTCTGTGGAAACCCACACCCCTGCACCAGCGCACTATACTGGCATCCAGACAGGGGCCCAAGCTGGCACTCATAGGACAAACAAGCCCCATTAGGCCGGCATTCTGCCTCTCTGTCTGCACCATCTTCCTCAACATCTTTCTTTGTTTAAATTGTTCCTCATGCTTTGTATAAACAAACCAGATATTCACAGGGAACTTGTGGTTTTAAAGCAGGAATGGCTAAAGTGGTGGTTCCCTGTATGATACTGATATGGCAAGCATTGAAAGCGGAGGAAAATCTCTGACAGGAGTTCAAAAAGAACAAATATACAATGCTACATGCATCATCTGAGAGATCTAAGGCAGAAAAATCAGACAGCATTACTAAAGAACCTCATTATCATGCAAATGCCATTTATTCCATTTTATCTCACCCTTCTCAATAGCCCATATGGCAGAGAGTCCGCACAGAGGAAGATACAGGGAGACCTCACGCTGGGCGACCGGCCACTTCAAAATTCCTCCATCTGTGGTCAATTGAGTTTGTGTGTGTGCGCGCGCTGGTACCTGTCTTCAATCCACCTGTGTCCTATTGGTGCTAGCCCTCATATCACAGCCAAGACTTCTGATCCGCAGAAGAGTGATTATTGTCTTGGTTGGACTGGACATGCTGGAATTATCGGTCAAACTTGTGTCCCAAAAAGAGAGAAGAGGCCTCTCATGGTTTCCTACATGACTTGTGCCCAGGGTTTTTCGGCAACTGAAAGTTAAGTTATTTAAGTTATGTGACTCCAGGTGTGTGCTGGGGCTGATGTAGATAAAACACACAAGAAAAACTTTATCATAAAATATAATTGAGGAATGAATTGAATGAAATGTGTGATCATGTGTAACTGATATTTTATAAAAGTCTGTTTTTGATACTTGTATCCTTTTATGGGGACTTGAAATGCATGTTGTGCATGTTTGACCACTAATCAAAGTCTGATCAGCAGTGTCTGAGATACGGTGGATGGACAGATGGGACGGACAGAGACCAGTCCCTCGTCTTCCTCGGATTTCACTGTGGAGGACAAATCGTGCATCGACAGCAACCAGACATACAAGATAAGCAGTTTTCATGGTGTCTGAAGCAATCAATTTAAAGAGAATTAAAGAGCTCAGTGATTATGATGAGAGTCTATTAAAGTAAAACAGCACTGTAATAACAATTATTTTGGGTTTGGGGTGTGATGCAAACAACCTCCAGTAAAAATATGTGCATGCATGCAGGCGCGTGCACACACAAACCCACGCATCCTATTGATGCAACCAATGGATAAACATATCTGATGAGATTAACCAACAGTTGAGCAATGTGCAAGCTACTCGCATGAACATAAAGTGGAAGAGTGGAAAATACACATGGGAAAAATGAAATGGAGTGCACTCTAACACAGCCTGAAGACAAGAATATGAAAAAAAAGTGGCAGCTGTTCAGGCATACAAAATAAGGAACTCCAGAAATTAATTGCGGAAGATCAGGCAGCATATATAACATACATCAGAAATCTTATTACTGTATTTTGAATCTACTCTTAATTCCAAAGCCAAGCAGCATAAGGGAATATGTTGATGTCTCCTTCAGTGAACCAGAAACACTGTTACAACCTAAACTTTCCTCTTTACCACCGAGTTCAATAAACCTTATATGCATATTACTTCAGTCTACAAGAATCTTCAAAAGACAGCAAACATAGAACAATATTTAAGACCAAATTCACAGACTAATATAAAGCAACTAATAATATATTATTTGCTAATTACCAGTCTCTGGCCTTAATATCATTAATATTAGCATGTCTTGAATAAAGAAATTGTCCTGGACTGCACATTCACCGCAGGCTCCAGAAGTTCCCAAGACTATGCAAATATAACAAAGGACTGAGTGACACCATAATTTCAACAAAACGCCAAAAGTGGATCTTCAATGGATCATGAACTACATCGCTTTCCACTGTAGGCCACTGACACTCTCAAAATGTAGATTTCCCCACTGTCAAAGTTCAACTTGTATAACAAAACACACATCCATGCTGATATTTCCAGGGCCCAGTGATGCAAAGACTGACAGTCTAAGGTTCATATATTGCGTTTTATCCAACTTAAATGGAGTGACACATCATGCTCTCCTCCCCATTTTTTGCCTGTCAGTCATCTCTACTGCAATGAATAAAGCTCTGCATCGGTACAACCTGTCACATTGTCACTCAAACGCTTAAAAAAAGCGTCACGTCACTATTCAGGTGGAGCTGGGGAGGAATTCCTCTGTCTCGTTTGATTTTTCTGTCTAATCTTTCATTTTATGTGGGCTCTTTGTTATCTCCCTGAATGGGGAATCACATTTTAATTAGGTCTACCATTGGTTAGCAGTTCATCTTCTCATCTCCCTGTCCTATGTGCTCATCCTATGGGCTTTGCTTCCTTGTCAGAGACTCTTAGTCCCCACTCCGTGTCACAATCTAACATCTCCCCCATCTTGTGCCATCTTTTCATTCTTTAACTGCTCCATCTCCTCTCACAATCTTGCTCTTCTGCCGCTGACAACAAAGAGCGCCCTGGCTGACAAAACCTGTTTTCAGCAGATGGGAAAAACACAATAAACAGCCACAACAATAGAAAAACAAAAAAGAAAATGCATATATTACACATCATAAGTGCAGAGAGCAAATGGAAATAGTCAACTGTTGGCTCCTGGGCTATAAACAGCTCGTATGTATATAGGATGACTACATCTATCTATTAAATTGAATATTATGCAATCTCTGACCTCTATAGGGCCATAGAGAAGTGTAATATTGGCAGGACTTAACCCCTCCTGCACTCCCACAACCTCCTCCCATGCTTGAATTATGGTGTCTAATTGACATGAACAAATACAAAATAAATATCTGCGGTAGAGATGGATAAGATAGCTAATGAGATCCAACACAATTTCTAGTAAAGAGGCAATGCATCACAAGATACCGCAAGATACTATACTAATAATAGAACTTTGTTATCTGCTGTTTCAGAGTGATGGTGACACATTTTAGCCTTTGATCCTGCAAAGTTTTGCAACTGAGAGTGCTTGAGACTGAAATATTCTTTTTTCCCCCCTCACTTAAAAAAGACAGAAACCTCTCTGCACTCTGGATGTACAGACCCATTGACAAAGGTACATCTGTGTCTTTTTCACTGACACATACCGTTATGCTGTTACCGTAAATGCTAATCAAAAAGACTATCAAGTCCTTGCTGATACATGCCAGTTTGCATGGGGCAGTAAAACTGTGTACTTAACATCCATATCCTGTGCACAAAAAGCAGAACCACACATGCTTTTGAGATAAAGCCTGACATTAATACAACAAACTAATGGTAAAAATATCAGAAGAAGGGCGAGATGTTCTAGGTGAGCAGCGAACTATCACCATATAAAAGTGTCTAATCCAGAGAGCCCTGCAATGCAGAATACTATAATGACTGGAAATGCACCATGTGAATCACTTATCATAGTGTGTTACAAGACAGGTAATGGATTATGTTTGGCAGCTTAAGGCAGCAAAATTGCTATTATGATACAGAGTTCACAGAATAGCAGTTACAGCTTTGGCTCTGATTTTCTTTTTTAATATGGACCTATGCTGAGACCATCAGTGTTCAGCCTGTGGATTGATTACTGTGCCTAGAAATTATGGCTCTTGCACACCTAAGCTGCGGTGTAACTTGGGGTCCAGCTAGCGGCAAGGAAATGCTTAGAGTAAACAAAGTGTTGTCTGCAAAGATGTCATGGTTCAGATTTATTTAGAGGGCAAATGCTCCATTAGTTGGGCTTTTTAATTAGCACACTTGTGAGAGAGGCTCATTAAGGATGTCTGACAGAGGACCTGCTGATGAGGAGGATGGAGACACTGCTAACTGATACCACATACACACACCTACACAAGCACAGATCTGCTTAAAAACCAATAACATTTCACACAGTCATCGACAAACACAGCAAGTCAACGTCACGGGTGCTACAACATTTCCAATCTAAAACGGCCACAGAGCACAAATAAATCTCCCACAAATGTCTCCAATCTCCAACAACACAACACACACAACGAGAGCCTATTAGAGTCATTTCCATTTAAATACATATTCATAGAGAACACGACAGAATGGAGGGGATTGTCATCGTACCATTTTCAGGGTGCTCGGTCTCTCCAATGCTGCCATCTGGAGTGGTCCTCTCGTAGTGGTCCTCAGGCAGGGTCAGGGGTCCGATGCGAGGACCAGACGATGACTTACTGCTGGGAGTCTCTGATTCCTCCAAGCCGCTGTCATAGTAGCTGTGCTGAGAGGCATCCTGCAGGTCCTGCACAGGGTTGGCGGTTGAGAAGGTCACTCGCCGATGGGAATGCTAAAAAACAGAGAGACAACAACAAATGAATATCCTCAGCACAAAGGAAAGGATTTCAACTACTACAGCTTTCAACTACACTTTTCTTTGTGTTGGATGGTTCCATGGAGACACCCAACAGGTTGTATGGTAACAGTTGCAGCTCCAAACTCTACCATTTCAAAATACTGTCTGAATTTTGCTGGCATTAGAAAGTTCACTCTTCAAAATTCAAAAAATTGTATTAAATATTAAACACTTTTAAATATTAAACAGTCTTCTGCACTATTATTATTATGAAGATTTTATAAGGTAGAAATATATGAACAGAGCAGGGTTATGGACTTTAATAATAAGAGTGTGCCAGCAGAAATTAAATAAATGAAAACTGAAAAAATACATACATATTAAAATATCCCATAATACACCACCAAATTTAAATATCTAAATATGGGTCATGTGTTTAAATATGCTGTATAATACTGTCCTGTATATTAAGGGAATGATTATAATGTATTTGTGTGCAGTGCATCATGAATAAGAGGAGGTATTATATGTTCAAGAACTTGTGTTTCACGGAAAGAAAGAATCCTGGCATTTCGATACTGTATTTGGTGTAAAACTCTGCACAGTTTAACTAAGATAAAGAAATAGCACGATGTGAGGAAATTATGTCATCCATTTTATGAAAAATAACTAAGTGTAGGGTTATTTTCACAATTATACTCAGAAGATTTACTTGGATAGATATAGTTTCTGTATTAAGAGGTTCCTATGTATGGAGACAATGCCTGTACATTTGTATGGACGTGAAAGCAAACATTATAAAAAAGTGTCACAGAGCTTCAGAACATGAAACGTATTATTATTGCTGTTATTATCATTATTGCTGAGACAAAAGTTTCATTTTCTGAATCTGCCACTGCCAAATTAATTCTGATGACAATGATTGGTACACTAATCAGTAGCCCCACTGAGATACTTCCTATCTCCATATTTTAATATTTCCCTTTTCCACAGCTTTTGATGTTTAACCGAGTGGAAAGCTAGACAATATTTCTGCAGTTTAACTAAAAAGAAACCCCAAGAAGATCTAAATAAGGCTAGCAAAAAGAACAAAACAGAGCTTTGGAAATATAGTTTGTGACATTTATTATTTTGGAGTAAGGTAAAGAATATCATTAGGTCTGCTTTCACTGTAATATACTGATGAGTTTGATGAAAGAATGAAAGAGTAAATGAATGAATGAAAAACTGATGAAATCCTGAATTTGATAGCTTCAAGAGGAGCAGAGCGGCGTGTAATAAATCATTCAATATCACACCCTTTATCAAATTGAATGGCTTGTAAATACAGTTAGGAGATCATTAAATTGCCTCTTCCCAAGATCAGTTTACTAATGGCTACTTACCACTGATCCACAACAGAAAGATGACTCCTTACAGCGCACATGCAATCGCACTCTTCCCCGACCCCCACACATGAGCACCTCTCGTAAAAGTCAGGAAAGCACTGATACAGCAGAACAGCAGTGCCTCTGCTGCACGAGTCAGCCCAGATCAATACCATGGGTCTGTGCTTTCTTCCATTCAACCACTTTTCTGGCAAACAAATCCATGCTAGAGATCATTCGAACCATCAGCCTTTTAGTACACACGCACCAGATACTGAGAAATGCTTTTAGAGCTCAGGTAAGTTCCATCAACACTGTTCTTAATACCGTTAGTGGGCTTCAAAATGTTTTCAAAAACCTGTTCAACTCCCCATCATCTCAGCCATCTGTATTTTTCTCACCAGACAGATGCATCTCTTGGTCTTTCATCTAAATAATGATCATTTGAGTCATGGGATGCATCTTTTTTTCCCTCCCAGCAGTGCCACTGCATCACTACATCAATATATCATACATAGTATACAGTAAGAAAGCTGTGTTGGATCTTAAGCTACATTTTCAAACAAAAATAAAAGATTCTTGAAATATAACAAAACAATGGCTTTGTATGTCTTTGCTTGTGAACGTGATTTGTATGCTTGGTGCCCAAATGAGAAAAAGAGGGCAATGAGACATTTCGGGGCATAAAAATATAACATTTGTTTTCTGTAAAAATGTGTTTAGAAGCTGTATGTTGAGCTGAAAAGACAACAATTACATTGATTGATTTAATTCAAATTCTGAAAATACTACAGTGCAGAGTGTGAAAATAGACAATACTTAACAAGTCTCAACAGAGAACTGCGCCATCAAACAGGACAATGGTGAGTAATTCTACTATTGTTTCTGTGTCAATACCAGACTGGACCAGACAAATTATATATTTGAATTGTGCATTCTTCATATATGATTGGAGGTTAGGGTCTGGCTCCACGATTTTAAATGTGAGGGGGCATTTAGTTGTTTAAATATGGATTCTTGCTTAAACTTCTCCTCAAGGCACCACTCCAGAGAGTCAGCATGTTTCCTGGGTATGATAACTAGCTAAGGCTGCAGAGATGGGAAATAGATTCTCCTTTTAGTCAGAGCACAAATCCTTCGCCAGGCCTTGGGGGGCTGCAGGGATGCGGCAAGACGGAAGGATGGAAGGGGAGGCTGAGCAGGAGTGGGGAGTTGGTCAGGCAGACACGGACGGCGCTTTGGCTGGAGGGGACAAGCAGAAGGATTAGATTCTGGGAGACTGGAGGCGGGAGAGTGGGATTGTTTGGGCATTGTGGTATGAGTAAGAAGCTATGGGGCTGAGAAAGAAAAAGGGGACATTGATGATGACATCTGAATGCATAGCCCCATTTAGATGTGGCTAAAATGGCCTCATTTATATGCCTAATATTATAATCCCAACACAGACAGAAAGATATAGCATGATTCTGTCTTTATACGGGGACCAAGACACATTTTAATGTAGTAATAAAACAGCAATCATCCACTTCCTACCTAGAGCTGCCACTGCCCTGTGGAGCCCCTTTTTTCGGTTGGACTGCCAGAAATAGTATATACAACCTACTGCTTCAGAATAACTTCAAGCTACTCATGATTACAGCTGAATATTTCCATTGATACAATATACCAAAAAGCCAGAAAGACAAGTTGTCTGTTTTCTATTTCTTTGAATTATTACTGTATGTCATATAATATGACAAGGTACTCAAGGGTCAAGTGTAAAATGAAAACTGATCAAGTAAACTGTTTTGTCATTTGAATTGGGTGAATTGCTACTTTGAAAAAAGGAGAATGGCTGGTGCTGTATGTCCACCTGTTCGCCTTAAGTTATTCAATGTCATTGTTCTTACACTTATCCACATACCAACTACTCCCTCCCCTTAGAGCTGAGGTTGTGTTGTTTTAATGCCTTTACTGCCTACAACTTATCTCTGATGCTGACTACATATCATAAATTAAAATCATGGGGCACCACAGGTTATGGTTGAACTGATAAGACGTAAAAATAGTAGTAGTGGGGGGACTGATATCTGATTTAAATATTGGCTTTTAAACTGTCCTTTATATCACCTGCAATTTGACACAAAACCGTGACGTCACGTCCAAAGGGCTGTTAGCTGGCTGCGGCTGCTGCAAAAAACATATATCAAACACCTCTGTCACTAATGTTGTCTGTTGTGATGGAGGACTTCTGCACTGAGACAAGATATTGCTATGTTGTGAGAGGATACGTCTCCATTATTCACCCAGCCCGCAGCTTGCTGTTTTGTGTCTGTATTGGAAAAATGCACCACCAGTTTGCGAATGCACTCACGCCTACGCCGTTTCAACTGATGCAGATGGGTTATTGTTAATGGTTATATCTTATCACTTGCAAACAACAGTCTGGACAGTCTGTCCTAAAGATTGGATTTGAAATAAAAAATAATGCATTTGCCTGCAGCGTGAATGACGGAATATAAAGGGATTCCTCGGGCAAATAACTGTGCCTAAGCAACAAGGATAGCATTTTGGGGACTGTGGAGCATCTCGATTGCCATTGCTGATTTTCACCACTGATCCCTGATGGGACAGCAGACCCCACTGCTGTTGTGCTCTCCCATAGCACAGAGTTCCCGGTCTATTGTGAATGCCCTGGAGCTACCTGACACCACTCTGCTGTCAGGTACCCTGTCATCTAGCCAAGCCTCACTGATCGCCAGTGCATAGAGCTGCTGCTACTTATGCAGATGGGAAAGCTTTTCCATCTTCTCTGACACTTTTTGAGTAGACTTCCAGCAGAGTAGCAGGTGAGTTAGATTTAGTTTAGGAATCTCTGCCCCATGCTTCCAAGTTTGCATTTGTGTTTTCACTGATCTGTATGTGAACATTTGGTGACCAAGGTGGCGACTGCATTGTCTGTACTTAAACTACCTTTTAGAAAACTTCCCTGGCGTGCTGTGTCTCACAGCACGTGACAGCTTAATGGTTGGTACATATGCTGGGACCAGATACAATCCATTTAGTGTAGTGGCAGCAGGATAGAACAGAATATTAACATAATAATAAAGCACATTTAATAAATATAACTCAAAGGATGATATTATTATAGTATAATAGTACTCTAGTGGTTCTTCTACACAAGTACCCTGATATGATATCAATTTTTAATAACAGTACATTTAATATCTAACCTGAGATTCAAAGCTTGAGGAAGCTGCTAATCTTTGAAACATTAACTTCTGAATTTTAAGCCGAAGTGGTTGATACCCCATTTATGCCACTTTGATTGCATCTCCATTTATGATGCTCTGGCTGCTTGCTAAAACATATCTGGATCAAAGCAAAACATTGCATCATTTTTATGAATTAATCATAAAAATAATCCTTTTTAATCAATCCAGTTATCTATTTTATTACATTGACAAATAGCAGCATGTGCTAGATTGGTGCGGAGTAGTGAAAAAAATAGATGTGTTATTTGCAGTCAAATTAATCAAAATTTGCCTCTCTGTATTTCATTGCTATGAGGAGAAAATATACTTTTTTTCCCCAAAAGCTGATAAAATCAACAACAGCGCAAATACAGAACACTGTATTTACAGACAATATCTTGCTACATCCTGTGTCCAAAGGGTAACAATGTATTTGTCACAGTTAGTTTGTTGCCAAATGTTTTTATTCAAATTTGTATTACACAGAGGTTTTGTTAAAGCTGAGTCACTGTGGCCAGTGAAACATGCTGAATATTAAGAATTTTTGTTTGAGTGAAGCACAACAAGTGCCTGAGTTTCATAACTGTGAAGAAGATATATAAATGGGGATAATAAACAACTAAACATAACCATTGCTATGTGGTATAGCAATTTGGTTGCAATTTGCTAGTGGGAAATGTGGCTTCTGCAATGACAGTTAGGGCACAGTAGCTTTTCACCTAATAAAAGTAAACTGGTAAAAGATGAGGCTTCAGGAGGTAAAGAATATAGTCTTTGATTTTCACACAGGTGGAGAAAAAGGAATCTGTAAGGTTATGTAATTTGGTTTCCAATGCTTTTACTGTCAAAACAGCCATAGCATACTCTACTGGAATGCCCTCAACTTTTTGAGCTGCAGGAAACATATGTGGCTCTGTTTATCAATCCTGAGTTGGGGTATGTTGTATGTGTACTACAGCTGGAAGCCAGACTTTTCCTATTGAATCACAGTTATGTGTCTCTCAGATATTACGAAATAGGTTTTCTGCCCATGTAAAAGGAAACGGCTGATGTCTCAGTGCCCCTGTGATATGAAAAATTCAATTTAAAAGGATGAGAGAAAGAATGGTGCACGGCCTATTTTCATTCCCCCACACTGAGAGATATGAGAATGATGTTCTGTTGTGTGGAGGAAATGATGCCAATCGTACTGCAGAGAAATTCCTTCATAATTCAATTCAATTTCTTCTAAATCCCAATGGCAAGCTCCTCTGCCAAAGAGAGGCAGAATGACAGAGACAAAAAGTGAGGGCTAGAGACTAAGATAGAAGAAGTGGGACTAAAGATTGAGACTGAAACAATGGAGAAATAGAGACAGAGTCACAGAGAGCAGCCATACTCACTAAAAGGTAAGAGGAGGAGACAGAAATGCACAGTGGAGGGGAAGTGGATGGAGGAAAAATGTTTTAGTAATGATTAATTTTGATCACTGTGGCATTTTAAGTACAGACAACAAATTTTCTCTAATTTCCTCTGTGCAGCGTCTGACAGAAACAGAGAAAATCATTTATTTTGTTGAGATCTAACAGGACAAACTACTAATTCTTGTGAAGTAGTTTTCAAACTGGTCGACTAGTATATGATAAACCCATAGTATATACTTTTTTTTAATTGTAAATGTAGCACTAGTTACTGAATGTGCATGTAAAAGCTCTGATTGCCTGTGAGTGCTCCTCAAGTGTGGACCCAGAATTTCCATTTAGTTACAATGTTTGTGAGTACATCCTGGCTCTGGCATTTTGGGCGTGTATGCAGGAATCAATGAGCTGCTGCCTCTGAAGGCTCAGAAAAAATGAGCTGCACCAACAAATATGACAATGAAGAAGTGCACCTCTCAGTGTATGCAGCAACCATAAAACTATAAAGACTGAAGCAGTTGCAACGGAAATGCATATGGAACTGTTTTTATTTTCCATTCCACCATTATGTCCTCCATTCTCATCCCATCTAATGCTCTCTTCTCTCTCTCTCTCTCTCTTTCTCTACAGACACACACACACACACACACACACCCACACACACAGTTGTTTTTGTAGGTGCAATAGCTCCAAGGCAAGCAGCGTGGAATTGGAGTCTTCAAAGAGTCTTGGATTATCAAAGAGACACAGCTACCAGAAAACTAGGGGACACGCTGGAGAGGGGGAGGGAGGAACATAAGCGAGAGGCGGGGAGAGGGGGAGAGTGCAGAGGAGTCAGCATGGGTTTGGGTGGAGGATGAAGTGATCAGACAGGGGAGGGGTGGGGGTGAGGGGTGGATAAAGACCAGAAGTCCCTTTGTTCACGTAATGTAAATGGGGAGAAAAAAAGGCTGGAGTGAATGCATTAAAAAACAATCACATAGACCTTAATGGTCTTGAAAGGCAAGACTGAATTCGCATTCTTCAATGTCTGTGTCGCCGCCTATTCTTGAGTATTTTTTTTTCATACACAGAGAATTTCATTTAAATGGGAGCACTGGCCTTGAAAAACCATAATGTTGTCACAGTAAAACCAAGTATTACTGCAGCAGGACCTACCATGTGTGAATATAGCTGCCACATCTAATGACAAATCTGACTGTTCACACCATTCCATATGACAGGATGTGGGAGTGCTGGTGTGAATGCATCACCCTTCGACAAAAAGCTCTCCGTCAGCCCCTCTGTCCCACAATGAGCTATGGGTGTCTTTTTTTTCCATTACAAGAACACCTCTCACTATAGAACACATTTCAAGTCAGTGTATGAAACTGATTCTGGTCGGTTCGCTTCTGTCAGCTGCGGGGCATCATCCAGCAATGATCCTGTCCCACTGCCACAGCTACCGCACACAAACCTCCCACCATCACTGACCTGGTTTGAACTAAATTAGACTAATTTCATGTATGATGAGAGCGTAAAATGCTCCTAATACGCAACGACAAAAACAAATCAAAGTCCAAAAAGTGATCTTCTCCTCTCTGCACAACTCTTCTTGAAAAATTGTTCCTCCTATCAGAATTATATTGGCACCTCTATCTACACAGACCACGTGCAGGTGTAATGGCATCAGTAAGTGGAGGCACATGTGTGCATGAACATAACCACAAAACCCCAAACCGCATAAACAAAGTCCAAAAAGTGGAATCTTGCCTGCTATTTCTAAGCCACAGTTAGTTGATGAAATGAAGTGTGTGGATAGCACACTTGCAAAATGAAGAGACAACTTAAGAAAGTGATAAAATGCCATTTCAAGCAGAGCGTCTGTCCAGCATACTGTTATTTTAACACAGTTTTTACTCATTATCCAATGATCAAATATCCATTTAATCTGTGATTCAGTTGAATTACAATTGAGTCATTTTTTTTAGTTTGTGTGGGTGTAATGTAAAAGTCAATATACACAGTGAGTCAGAGGTGATTAATAATACACAATATATTTGTTTAATTGGTATTATATCTGACATAATGAAAAACGATGATGGAATGGGGAGACACAAAAGTAATATTCTTGGGTGTCGAAGGAGATTTGCAGGGGAGGGATAAGCTTTGGGGAAGCCAGAAAAGGATCAGTGGTAAAACTTAATTGGGAAGGGCACAGGATTAAAATTTTGATTGGTTTAGGGTTTAGATTGTGATGTCTTTCTACCGACACTCTCATTGTCTTAAACTGCGGGGACAAAATATGCTAATGTGAGCTCATAAGGCCAAAAGAAAACTTATGGAATGAACACGATTTGTAGAGTTTGAGGTTTGCAAGCAATGTGCTACAAGGCACTCTGGAAAGGAGTCAATGTGCCAAACAGAAGTAAGAAGACAGGAGAAAACGAGGACACAAAAGGAAAAGATAGAGTCAGAGAAACATACGGTTAAGATGGAAAGGAAATGCAGAAGATATCTTCTGCCACAATGGAGAGGAAAAAGAAGAACTAAAAGAGAGGAGAGGTCAGCTTGCCACAACTGTTTGGTAGAGAAGATGGTGATGTGAAATTAGAAAAGATTTTTACCAAAGACAAGTGATGTTAGCAGGATGCCCAGATAAATAACTGAAAATAGCAGGAGAGTGAAATTCCACAAGAAAAACAACATTAATATGACAGTTGGCCAGTGTGCTACAACTGAAGAGGGTTTTTTCACTTTTAAGAGGCAGACCTTTTGACCCTTGCATGTAACAGAGTTAGGTTTTGAACACTGTTGAACGGCTGTTAAATTTTACTGTTCATCCATTCCCCATTAGGCTTTTAACAGTCATTTGCGTTTTAAATATGTCAATATTTTGAAATATTGTTGCACTCTAGTATTATTTACAGTTATCTAATTGAAGATTTACATTTATATAATTTGTCCTTTGTTGTCTGTTGTTATTATTCAATACACTGTATAAAGTACGATATTAGTTAAGTGTATTATTTTCCCAACATAAAGGCTCCTTAGGCCCAGACATTAATACTGCCTTGGAGGCCAATGTATATTTGCAGTAACCACAACAACAGTTGTATTTAGAAGAAAACTGTTGTGAATTAAAGTGACTACATTGTAACTTGAGTCAGGCCAGCAGCTTGTTTCACTGTTATATACATATACAATATAACATATATTATGTGACCCTCGAGATCACTTAACAATCTGCAAATATCCTGCAGAATGGAAACACTACAATGATAGCAGTAGCTACCTTTATATCCTGTAGCTGTGAGAATCATTGCCTCCGACCAAAACTATGGATTCACATCACCACACATGAAAAACATGGTGACAGTGATTTTAATACTCAACTTAAAACCTGACACCATTTGACCTCAGCAGGATATTTTAGGTGGCATATATTTGCACTGTGTGACACTGCACCTCTGAAACAAGAACATAACTTTCCTCTTTTGTGACGCTCCTTTGGTAAGAAAAACAGTCAGTGCTGAACTAGTGTAGAGTTCACTGCTTTTAACGGGAATGAAAGGATCTCATTTCATTGGCTATGATAGAAGCCGGCTCTCACCACAACTATGATATGCCATTTATCTTAATCTGGCCTCTGTTACTGTACTGCAGGTAAAAATATTTTGGTCTAACCCCAGTGATCTAACACTGCTAATTTGGGCCAGCATCTGAGTTTGAAGTTTGAAGTAGAGTTCCTCAGTTTCTATGCCAAAAAGCAAGAGAAATCAAATTTTACATAAATGTCTGGAATTGACCCGAAAGTTTGTCAGCTCACATCTGGTCATGCTCTATAATGTTGCTGAGCAGGCGCTTTGGCAGCTTTGCAAATTGCGATATCTGTGTCTCTGTCTGGGTTAAGAGCCCTCTAATGGTCAATTGCAACTATATTTTTTATCTACATAATGTCCAAAGGGCAGGTTTCCAATTCAATCTCCAACAACTTGTGGTCCTAAACAAAACTGCATTAAAGGCAAGCAAAATTTAAAGGCAATAATTTACCAGAAAGACATGAAAAGGAGTAAATGTAAAGGGGCTGAGAGGTCAAAGAAACACACTAATATGGACTGTTTGAGTATGCTGCTAAAATAAATATATATTTTTTTAACCTGAAAGTAGGACTTTTTTGGTATCAATTCACAGCCTTGTCTGACATGGACTATTGCTGATATTTGCAGTGTACAATACATTTTGTATTTGTTTTAGCTTGCAAGCAGTTGCTTGAAGTTCTGTGGCACCAATCAATATTTACTGTTTTTAAGCCCAGAGCAGAAGTTGCACAGTCACCACACCTTAATAGCTGTCTGTGGGCCAGTATACACTTATTCAGTGTACTCATGTCAGCAAGGAATGGTAAGCTCAATTGAACAAGGTTTATGTCAAGTACCCACTTAATGTTCTGATACTTTGCAGATTGCAGATTTAAATGTTTTCATATATATCCATTTGCTATAATACACAGTGAAATGAGCATCTTCCAAACTGTCTCTCTGAAAGACATACCAGGAGTTAATAACGCCAGAGGGGAAAGATAGATAGAGAAGAAGATGTGCTGATGGGGGAAGAAGAATCAGACATGAGAGAAATTAATCCTCAATATCCACTCCCTGCTGGGTACCTTATTGCCTCTCAAACTTCCCATCTTCAGAGTTAATATCTCTATTGCTGCAGCATCTGACTGAGAAGCATGCGTATACTTCCATTTGTTTGAACTGGAACATAATTGGATTGGGTAGAGGGATGAAAAACCCTTCAACCATACTTAAAACTTTTTTTTTATGGCCGTCCTCTAATATGTGCATGAGAGTGTGCAATTCAGTGTTTCAGCGTGCGTGTGCACACTGAACACACACACGTGTTGCTATTAATAGCATCTCTCATGGTCTCGCTTGTCTTGATTTGTTACTCTGCATCCGAGATGTCCCGATTGGCAACATATTCCGAGAGCTGGACGATTTGGGAATTGTGTCTGCATCTCATTTTTGCACTCAAAGTAATCCTTTTCGATGCAACTGGATGGGGAGCCCTCATGCTCCTCCATCTTATCGAGGAACTGAAAAAATCATGCTTAATTAGATTCATAGTGACCTTTTTCATCTGTGGCTACAAGCGCCCAGTCACTACCAAAGCAGGATGTGTTCTCAACATTGATCTTTCTGCAGACCCTGGGATTGAGAAGAGCCCGGCACATTGAAACGAGGCAGAAAAACAACACATCAAAAATCATCAGATGAAGAGATTACTGTGTTTGAGTGAGCTGCTCTGTATGATGAGGCCTTTTGGAGTTAGTGTTTTTGTGAGAAGAGCTCTGTAATCCACCTACTGCATCTCAATCATAGTGCAAACAAACTCACAGATAAGTATCAAGTCCTGAACTCTGCCCATTTGCCAGACATGCACATGTAATCCTACTGCATTTCTCATTCTCAGATCCCACCTCCAACCGCTCCTCCTTTTGCATCCCGCTATCCTGCTTTCACCTTTCCACGTATTGGCAAAGATCAGTGCAGTTCACACCGTTACAAATACCATGTTTATCACCAAAAACAGAGCTATTAAAACTTCTAAGATTTGCATTTATCACAGTCTCTCTGCAGTTTTGGTAATACTGTGGGGGAATACACTAGACACAGTTGATACATATATGGTATGATATTGATGCCATTTGATTAATCTACTGATGGAATTTTGGTGGAGCGCTCCACAATGGGCTTTAGACAGAGCCCCAGAGCAGAATATCAGTATGAATACTCTATTGCCATATCCTTTCAGAGCTCATTTGAGTCATATCTGACATATTTATGGCTCATCATGTCATATCGTAGCCATCAGAGTACAAGTACCATGAACCATTTAAATACTGTGGGCCATGCTGTCAACTCCTGTTAGCAACATATGTCTGACAGATGTATAAGAAGAGGCACTCAACTTGATTCTTTCACAGTGCTGCAGAGAAGCTTGAGCCCAGAGTTGGTGAGTTTACTGGCAGGAATGATTTTTGCAATGGGGCCCATTTAGTTGAATAAAACATTGACAGCTTTATATTGAATGGAATGCATAAGGGGCAGAGATACTGGAAGCATAGGAACATTCAACAAACAGGAACCTTATCTGGGCACACAATGGTACAATATCTTCTTAAAGAAGTACAAGTTAATAGTTGCACCCAACAAATCTATAATGATTCTTTGTGTGCACCTTAACTGAGTTGCCTGGCAACAGAACTAGAGCTCTGCAGTGAATTTAAGTGTCAAATTAAATACATTTGTAATCCAAAGGCAACATGGATTCAATTTTAGACAGTAGGAGTGCCTCTTGGACAAGATTTCAATAGCTAAGGTGGGCAAAGTGAATTGGAAAAAGGCAAATCATTTCCTTCACCCTAATAACTTCAGAACACAGACATATACCTGAATAAGGATGGTTGAATGAGCACAAAATAAGCACTAATTAACTGTGTACTTTTAAAATGGTCCATCTTAATGGATGCAGTTATTCATCTGCCTTCACCTAGAATCTATGAAATATCATGAGGGTGGACATGAGGCTGATAAATCATGATAGCATATAGCTCAGTGTCATACCTTTTACCTCTGAATTATTGATTAACTCATACACAAAGCTGCTGTTTGAAAACACATTTCCTGTCCGTATTCGGCCACTAAAATCTGCTTAATAAATATCACATCAAAAATGGGTTCCAATGCCTCTAATGCACTTTATGTACAAACACGATGAAAAATCTGAGAAACATTCTTGCCCCCACAACCCCCCCTCCTTTCTGACTCAGACGCCACACACAAACACACATAAATGCAAATGTTTTATACACAGACTGCTTATTTTCTGCTAAACAATGTTAAGCATTTACACAAAGGGACCCAAATGAGCATCTGATTGAAGATAGAATCAGTGCCCAAGCAAACCATCACAGAGCCTCTCAATCCCACATATGCATGATTAATACATCAAACAACATCAATTCTCCTTCCTCTTCCACTTGTCAATGAGCACACAAACACACACACACACACACACACACACGCCCACATACACAGTATACAGACAAACCCGCACACACACACATCTGCATACACCCCCACGCACACACAGATACAATGTACCCAAATCCTTACAGGACTTCGCATGAACACACAGACACTGCCCCCTCCATCATGGTTAATACATCAAACAGCATTAGCTTCCTGGATTCCTGAAGCTTAGACAGACATGGTTCTGACAGCCCATGTTTCCTCACTGGCTGCCTCCCCCTCCAGCTTCCCCACTTTCTTTATTCCCTATGAAGTCTGTTTGGGTGGTTACAGAACATGCTGCCAAAATAGATTCACTTACATATTACCTTTGCTTTTTGTAAGCTTGTATAATGTCATGTTAGAAAGCCATCTCTACAATAAGATGACACTGCCGAGGAGCTTTAGAGGCTTGGGAGACGCAACAATAACCGCAAGCCCTGATCAACAAACTCTTTATTTCATGATATTTTCATATTCTTCTGACATCAGCAGGTATTTATAACCACATATATCCAAGAGTTGCTTTTGAACCATCAGTTCCATGGAAATAAAATGGGGTCGCAGATCACCATAAAACCAACAGGCCATCAAATGCATTCAAATCTAACCTTTACAATTCAAATATGTTTTTTCTTTCTTTTTTACATACTGTAACATCAATGAACACTCACAGAATGAAGGGAGCAGGTGGTCTATTGGATCATGGTCTAATAAAATGGACATTCATTAGTATATCTTTAGCATAAAGTCCTCTGTAATTACCATGAGAGACCTGTATCCTTATAGTGCAAACTATAATGCGATCTCCATTTGATTTGATGGTGCTTTCAGCAGATTATTTGATCTTGATTTTAGAGATATGAGCTGTTGTCTTTCTATAAATGTGTAAACCAGAATCTTTGACTTTGCTGTAATGAACCTCTACCACAAAGGAAGTTTTAGCCGTAGCATACCTCCCCTAATACTATCGACAAACTGTCCGTTTTGTGATGCTTTCCACATCAAATGAATAAACATGCTGTTCCCTCCAGTCTCCATCTGTTTTTATTTCTCTGTGTACTATCACAAACACTATAGCAGGCCTAAATTCTTTTTAAAAAGCCTTGCAAGTTAAAGCCCAGTATTTACCTTACTCCAATACAAGCTACACCATGCTGTTATCTGTAAGCTGATGTGTTATCTTTTGTCATCTAATCTTTTTTTTAGAGTGAACAAGTGATTTATGAGGCAGCAAAGACAGATGCCTCACTGATATTTTTCCACAATACTTTCATTGGCTTAAAGTAGTAATGTTAAGGCACTTAGCAGATTGCTTCATGATTTTGAATGGTATCCAATGAGTATACCTCCTCAATAAATACAAAAACAAAATGAAAGGATGTGGTGTGTGTGTGTGTGTTCTGGATAGCCTACTGAGCTGCTGATCGTGTAGCTTAAGTGCAGAGAGACTCACATGTGGTCTGCTATACTGCAAATCCTCAAAAAGAGGATAAAGAGGCTTTAAAATCACATTTACAGCACAGGAGCAGAATCCCACTGATAAATACAGATCATGGTATTTGACCCTGTCCATCAGCTCATGGCTTCTACACTTAAGAGTCACAAACCAGCCTTTGTCACAAACAGATACAGGGCAACACTTCGATAACTCTAAATAATAGCGGCAGTTTGTGAGACCTAGGGAACAACTGGGGCCAAGTCAACTATGACTCTGGAGTTTTCCAGAATTCCGCTCAGTTGTTTGACCTTTAATTTGGTCTATTAAATGAAAAACATGATCTAGATTTTTACTCTCAGACTTGTGTTTGAAAAAGCCAGAATGCAGAGCCTGCTGTGAAATATGTTGTATGTCACACAGATCAATAGGCTTCCTAAAGCCACCATGCCATATTTGTTTCCTAATAACATTCAACAACAACCTTAAATGTCAATACTGATCACCATCTGCTAGACATTTTCAGAACTACCTGAAAGAAATTAACTTCACAAGATTACAGGAATCCAATGGCAGCAGCAACATGGATCTTGCTCCTCTAGCCATGGACATGTTGTTATGGCTGAAACCAATAACCTACAGCATGTTCCAAAGACATTGCTAAGGTAAAATGAAACCTGTGACCTTTATTGCACCATTGCGTCACAATGGGCTTTTTAGTTAATACTAAAAACAAGATACCGACTGTGTAATTAGCTGTGTCTTTGCACAGAAACACAACCTGTAGTTTAATAATATCTGGCAGAAGATAATATTTTATATTTATTGATATTTATCCCTACAGAGGGCTCAAAGTGTATAGCTGTTTATGAATTCATAGTTCTGTTTTCTTGGGGAGAAAACACTCTCAAAGCTGTAATGAATATAACTAATGGATATGGAAGTGATTTTTAAGGGTGAGTTTGTGTTTTATCAGCCTTGAAGTTTCATTGATTGGAAATATTTTATTGTCCCCACTTTAAAAGGAAGAAAGATTGTGAATTGGTCCCTCTGTCTACCCGTTCACCCTGCACATTAATCGATCTGATTTGAACAAAACAGCAGGGAATAATGCATGTCACATTTAAAAATAAAATAATGTGGCCGGAGTACAGTGCATACTTTACTCAAATATTTTAATATACATAACGTACTGCATGCAGCTCTTGAAGGCTACATCTCTATGAGTTCATATCATACAGATCCACATTAGCTTGTCAGAGGGAAAAAAAATAATTAAAATAGGCCCGAAAACATCATAAATGAGAAAACATCTTATTTATTTGTTAATGTGACAGATACACAGCATAGAAAATTCACTAAAAAGAATAATGTTACCTATTGTAGCATTTATAGTTTGCTCTTTTACCTAGACGGACATCTATGCATACTATGCAGTGCAATGAAAAATAGGTATCTGTTCAAAACACACACTATAAACAGAAAAAAAAAATGAAAGTACCACAAAGGCGCATCCAATTCTAAGGAAAGTTGCCTGATCACGCTTCAGAAACAGTTTCAAATTAGCTTTAAAATGTTCCCTGGTATGAGCCTTTTTGAGTTCTGTTGTAAGAAGTTCCACACATTTACCCCGAGAATAAAGAAAATACCCAAACTTACTGAGCCAGAAACCCTGAGAATTTTCATCATGTGACTGAGCACATGGAGCTGTTATATAAACATTTATAGATAAAGTAATTTTTACAAAGTCAATGAAATTTAGAACATGGGAATAATGAGATCTGCTGACTACATAATGTCTTAAGAGTTTTGCTTACTGTAGCGGATGCTCAAAACAATTACCTTCAACACTAACCATTGAATGCATACTACTTCTGTTAACATAAACGTTTTTGATAGTATTAATGTACTTAAGTTAGCTTTTTCAACCTTGCTCACCATTTCTTTGTGTTTCTTAATGATAATCTAACATAAATATTTTTACTTCAGAAACCTGTTTTGTGGATTGTCTTTTCTCAGTCATTTTTATATTTAGTATCTCAAGGTGAGGGCCTAGCCTGAGTGAAAAGCCTATCTACAGTTTTCTTGGTGTTAAATATGAGTTTTTGAATAATGCTGCTATAGATTGCAGAAAGTGCCACCATGGTGTGCACCATGATACATCTGCTACTTAGGCTATAGAAAGCTTCAGCCACACAGACAATAAAGCTACATTTTCCTTATTTTAAATCTAAACTGATTTACTGGCATTGAAATTCAAACACTATGGATCATCATATAAGCCTGGGTTGATAACCATGTTTTTTGATGGAGATAATGAACAACCACTCCAGGAATTCAGTTGTGTTTTCTTCCTGCAGACATTAAAGGCATACGAGAAAAAATAGCTATTTTTCCCTGGTGGCATTTTAGTGACATTTTGATGTCAAGCGTCTCTTGTGAGTTAGGCAGAAATCTAGTATATATATGTTAAAAAATATATTTTGGGTCTGATAACCAACTTGTACCATCTATCTAAGAACCATCTCTAAAGCCAAAATCCAGGTGACCACCTTGAATCAATAAGACAAAATTAAATGTGTTCTTTACCTAATCCTCATAGCGTTTCTCTCATAATTAAAGTGTGTTTTCATGTCGTCCTGCTGGCTAACACTGCTCAAGGGCTGATGGAAGCCATGGCAGCAAGGTTAAGTTTTAGAGTAAATACAGTCATGGCAGGTTTTCATGAGTGTTGGAGGTGGTTTGTCATGCTCTTCCCCTTTCCAAAACTGAATGAGAACAGACCTGGATGACTCATTGGCACTACAGTAGTAGGTTCCTGCTTTATTTATGAGCGCTGGAGGTTTTCTCCTGCGTGTCTCCTAGGCCCAGTGATTCATGAATGGACTAGACAGCCTGAGCCTGCAATTGTGGAGGTGCATTGGGAGCAGTGGATATTGAGGATTAATTTCTTTCGTGTCAGACTGTTATTCCCAACCCCCATCAAATCCATCTCTTTTTTGCTCTCTACAATGACTTTCTCATTTCTTAGTTTAATAGTGGGAAGCACAATTATTTGTCCACTGCCTGACAAATGGTCTGAATATTACGATAGAGCAACCCTCTGATATACTGTATTATATATTATGTTGTTGTTGGTGGTAATGATTTAGCCCCCCACCAGTCAGATTCTAGCTTGTTTTTTAAGCACATATAGGGTTTCATTACTTGCACAGTGGACCAAGATACAAAGAAAAGTGGGCCTATTATGCTGCAAAGTGATGAAATCGAAGGTTCAAAGAGTGAATGAAACTGTATATTTGGCAGTGCTAAAATGCTGGTAAGCCCAATTATGTACTGGCTATAGCAGGATCTGGACATTTTACTTGCTCACTGACTAAACTGCACTGTCCTGCTAATCACATGGGGAACGCCCACTCATTTGATTGGCATAAATCACAAAAACCATGCCACATCCTGTCACAGTTGGAAGTGATAGTCAGTTAACTTGAAATGTAGCGCGTGTCTCTTTGAAATAGATGAATGTGTCCTGGTTTCAACAGTATGAGTCCCCAGATATTCAGTTTTGGCAGTTTGTTAAATATTCCTTTCTATGTAATGTTCCTTCTGCATCCTGACCCACAAAAATCAAACCGTAAAACAAACAGTTATAACCCCATGTGGGGTTACTTCTGCAGCTGTTGATGGTTGCTCAGATGCTGACATGCCAGTCAATCATAACAGAAATAGTTTGAACCGTCCTCACGACATTGATTCTGAAGCAACTCCTGCTGTCTGACAGGAGAGAACTTTGACATTTTGCATTTCACCTCACCAAAAGACAAATTGTTCAATAAAGACCTTTAGCTAGAATTCCTTTTTGATCGGCTCATATCAAATCATCTGTAATTTATGATATTCAGAGACAAAAACGACAAAGGCTCTGTTAGTATATCTTTGCGACAAATAGGAGGATTTTAACCTATTTTAAACGCACAGTGGGTCTGTGCATTGCCACTTTATTTGTAAGTAAATCAGTCATACACAGTAGTACAACCTTATAATTCCTTTGGCGTGCATTGTGCTACATTCATGCATACAAGTATCAACCCATGAGATCTACCACTACAAGAGATTTCTAAAGGGCCAAAATCATATAAAAAAAGCAAGTGATGCAGACTTTAAAAGACTGATGGCAGTATTTTCAACTGGCCCACTCTGTTATTAGACAGCCTTCTGGCTGATCAATGTGTTCATTTGATTTATAAAGAACAAGATGTATTGAATTTAGCAGTTACTAAGGGTTGTACAAAATGACTGCAGAGAAGCTTCATGCACAACCACAAAAAAACATTTTGTGCCCCAGTGTAGCTTTGATCTGTGAGAAAACAGATGCAGATCTGTACACACCCTTTACATTCTAATCCCATTTTGTGTTATAATCAGTCCTCTCATATTTATCTCTATAGTTCAACACTCATCGTCATATCTTGCTATTTTGACTGAAGTGCATGACATGTCGGGAGTCTATCTCAGATTTCAGCAGATCAAGGTTTTTCACCTCTGCTTCACATTATCCCTAGAAAGAAAATAATTTCACAAGGCTAGGATTTGAATTTCAGTTATGAACGCATTCAAGCTTTCTGACACATCACATTACAAGATAAGATAAAGGCTTGCAGGAAGGTGGAGCTAACAACCCTCATAACTAGGCATTATGTGTCTATATTCTTATGGTATCATGCTGAAAATGAACTGGGCTGTACCACGTTCAGTTAATACGCACATAGGCAGTATTGCTCACAGACTAAGACACCATAATAAAGAGCTCTGAAATGCAATGTTACTTCCAAACCCTTATTTATTTTAGTAGATATTATTATTATGCCTGGTGGTTGGTATCTATCATGCAGAAGATAATAGTGTCACAATAGACTATCAATATTATTTTAGCAATAATTATGTTTTCTTTTGCTACTTTTTAAAGAGCCTTGAACACATAAAGCACTAAATATATTATACTGATGAAAACGAGAAAGCCATCAGGCCAAGTGAAAGGTTTTGACTTTGTTAAGATGTTATATCACAACATAATGTATTATGTTGATGTTGGTTGTAGTTCCCAAATCACAGCTCCTGATATAGAGTAACTGTAGCTCTGCAAAAATTAATGTCAGATTAGCCAAGACTCTTTAAAAATAAATATTTCATTCAATTTAACTCCCACTGGAAAGAATAAGAACAGCTTTCCTCAGTCTGCAGTCAGACCTAACTAAATAGCCAGGAGGGTTATGATGAGAACATAACTAACAGGACTTGGATAGCCCTAGAGCTAACAGTGGGTTTATCACAAGATAAATATTAGAAGAAAGAGATGGAATAATTCCAAGCTGCTCGATGACAGCAGAACAACATGACCCAACCACTCTTTCTCCTCATGACATCTTCTTCTCTACAGCCAAGCGAATAATAAGACAGAATTTCCTTTCCATGTCTCACTCTCTTGCCCTGGTGCTCCGTCACTCACTGTCTGCGGTCTGCTGGGTGTAAGAGCATGTCTGACACATTTCCATTAGTGGGGAGACTATTCAATTACCATAGCTCAAGATATTTAAACCTTGCCAATTACTGAACATCTCCCCTTTAAATTATGCATACACTGAGCTGATAAGGTTGTGTGTAGTGATTTTTCCTTTTGACACGTTGCAGTGTATTCTGCTGTGTCCGACTTCCCTTTTCCGTTTTACAATTGCATTGGACATCTGTAGCCTGTATAAGTGGCCTAAAAAGTGGTAGTCATCACCTGAAAGTGTTGTTTTTCTGTGTGAAAAATGTGGGGATGATCAAATTTGCATGGCTTTACACTATGCAGTACATGTTTTTGGGTGGTAAAGTGCTGATTTTGCAGTGGAAATTTTTTTGCTAACGCTTGGAAGTTTTCTCTTAAACAAGTAATAATCATTGCTTCTAATTTCTTTTCATGCCAAATCTAGTCAACAAATTGTGTGTGCTCTCCAAGATCATCTGATCTCTTCCTTGGTATCCTAGCAACCCCCTCCATTTCAAATGATACAGTAACATTCACACATCCTCCTACTCAGCAATCCCACATACCACTCCCTGCCCTCTGTCTCTGCACCTGACCCAATCCCCAGGTGAGCAGCTATACCTCCAATCTACGATCTACTTTTTCTTCACCTTCAACCCAATCCCCTCATTGTTTCACCTTTTTTCTGCAGAGACACATATATACCGTAAACACAAACCTCAATGCTCCTCTGCTTTTCTTGCTTCTCTAAATGTGTTCCATACCTAATCTGTATAGTTTTAGTTTTAGTTTATGCCTTACAGTGTCCTGATTGGACAGGAGTTCAATAGAAGTTCAATGTGGAGTCATTCTGGTTCTATGGTCCATGGATTGTCATTGCCATAAAATAGTTTCAATGGGTATATTATGTTTATGCGTTACATACAATTATTCTAAAGTATTGCATTTGAAAACCAATACTTTTAGTTTGTCATTGCTGAATTATTTTGTCCCCCCTTACCTAAAAGACATGTTTTTATCCTTTGTTACTCATTTACTGTCTGATAACTCTGTCTGAAATATGCTCAAAATATTGAATATATATGATGTATTATTTTGCCATCAAACTATAGCCATCCATGTAGACACCTTCCTTACAAAAAGAAGTTGGTAATGCCCTAGGATATCATCAAGAATGTATTTGACTGTGAAAAGGGGTCACATTATAAACTCACATTGCTGTCCTGCTACACATAGTATACCTATAAGCATAATAAGTTTCAAGAATTAAAACATATGAAGAAATGTATAATTTAATCATCTAGTCTAATTATATTAATGCTAATTATAGATTTCATTTAGATTTTAATCCAAAAAGAACTTAAATAGATTTGATCAATAATGCAAATATACAATTAATAGGTGCTGAGAAAAGCTCAGTTAAATTATATCCAGTTACAGCGAGCACTCAGCAATAGGAAGCGTTCAAATCCAGGAAAGAGATGCTAGACTCTAGACTTCCAAACTGGGTCAGAGTCAGGACGGACAAATAAAACATATGAGTTGTGTCATGCGCTTGTTGTATTGTATTAAGGAACAAAAAACACACCGTGTCATTGCTTTCAGCAGATTATGTATGATCTATATTTAGTTGACGTGTTTGTTAACAACTTAAATGCTAGTGTCATTTAACATGTACAAAGCAAGCCAGGTAATTACTAACAGTCTGGCAGCTAACAAGCCTTTACTTTCAGAACAGTGTACTGGCTCTAAATATTTAGACAAACAATATCAAAAACATACATTCAAAACTAAATTGTTACTCTAGTAGAAGCTTTCAATCAAAACATATTTTGCTTTTAAGAATTGCACATGAGCAAAGTTTATAAGAGACAGTGTTGCAGCAGCTCTCTGATATGAGCGTCACGTACACATGAGCCCAGACTGGGCCATGCGTGTTTCAAAATGTCAAACATGTGCCACATACTGTTCTATAGCCAAAAGGAAAAAAAAACAGGAGGTCAACTTCCGGGTAATTCTCTCTTGATCCATATGTTTCTGTGAGATCCCCACATATCCTAAAGCTCTGGGTACAGTATAAGCTTTGAACTGCTAAAAACATTACAGAAACCTTTAATTATTAGAAAAAAAAGCCAAGCCCAGGGAAGAACTGGAGTCAGTCCTGAAATGCCCAAGGTAGTGGAACAATTACGTGCAGAATCCGTTGCAGGATTCTTTACAACAAGGAAAGGCTTAATACTAGAACTGTAAAAAGGGGAGGACATCATACTGACATTACCTAACCTCTGATCTTATCCTGGAGAAAATTACATACCAAAGGACCATTTTGATAAAAAGAAAAGGTTGGTTTCAGGGAGGGAAAAACTAAGCTGATCACATTTTTGCATTACATTAAATAGTCACCAAGCCCCGAATCACATCGCTTTCATGGACTCTCAAAAAATATTCCGGTAGTATAGTATTCTTGACATAACAGTAAATGTCATCAAGATGTAGATTAGAGGTGCCAAGATGTCTGTGATGGGGTTGTGGTATATTATTAAATACATGTCAAACTCCAATGTGTGTGGCACATATTCAGTCATTCAAGTCATAAGGGTAATTGTTTCTGAGTCAATGACTGTTTCCGACGGTGAGGCAGACAAGCTGAAAGACACAAACAAGCTCCCAGCTGGAGAGATATATGCACAAATTTAAGGAATCAAGCTAATTGCAAATGGCTATAATCAAATACATACCCTGATAGTATTATTATGCTGAGCTCCAACTATCTTTGTGCTTTTATCAGATACCAAAAACCAAATGAAATAATCCAAACCCCATTATCACAACCAGACATCTTGACACCAGTGCAACATTGACATTTTGGCTTAACCTGATATAAATACATGTAGAATGAAAAAAGGAACAGTTATTATTATAACCTTAGCTTTTCCCTTGAGGGAATAAAATATACCGTTTATAATGCTGAGCCAAGGGCAAGGCTCACATGAGGAAACTTTCTTCAATTAAAGATGGCAGTTCACTGAGGCACAGAGTACATAAAGGTACAGTATTTCCCTCCTTAAAAAACATGGTTGACATGTATAATCTTTGGTCAGATACAATGTTATGCTACAGGGAAGTACGGTACGATTTAAAATCCCTCCTTATTACAAATCGGTCATTATATGAGACTCAGTAATCTGCTACAAACAATAATCCATCATCTTAAAGAAATGTACACAGAGTTAGGATAAAAAATGTAGTGGTAAATACACAAGATCAAAGGCACAGGCTTTATATAGAGGACTATAATCAAATGTAAGGCTTATCACACACTTGCAGAGCATTGATTTAAGACATATGCTTATCAAGCACACACAGGAACGCTACTAAATGCATATACTCTTTCCGACATATTCTTGGGTTGGGGCTTTCTCAAACAGGCCCTGAAATGTTCAGGTTTCTGATATATTGTATTAGAGCTTATCCATCTCTGCAGACTGTCTGCTACCCAGTTAACAAGGTGGAAGTAGTCAAAGGAAGCACACAACTGAGAGAAGATATAAGGAGCTTCTGTCAGATAACAAACACACCATGGTTCTTGACATAGAGCATATCACCTGTGCAAATCAAGTAATCATGGATCTGTTTTTTTTATTTATTCACCAGTAGCTCAAAAGCAGATTACTGACTTCATTTCCTAGGTAAGCTTTTACGGCTTCAACACACCTCATGGGGAGAACAGCATTACCTGCTTGTGTGTTCTCCTAGATGCAGTAGAACCTTTCAATAACTTTTTGTAATCATCACAGCAATGAAAGTGCATCTGGTGGGGAACTGTAAATTAACTGATGAATGGTGATACCTTCAAGCCTTTAATATAACTACTGTTTGGCTAAACTCAGTCAACATGAATGGTCACACAACTTTAACTGGTGAAATGAGGACCTGGGTGTCTGTCTCACATGTCAGTTTGTTCTGTGCTAATGTTTGTGGATATAAATGGATGTCTTTGTGTAAGTTGAACAGTATTTTTCCAAAGTGAAGTAAGGGTTTTCCATTGCCTGCACCTATTTAGACTTGAGTAAACCATCAGGTGCTGCATTAGGAAGAGAGGCAAAATAAACGTGCCACTGGCCAACCACAGGTATCATGTTTCAATTGAACAAGTGCCTGAAGCATCACATCTTGTATTATTGTTTTTACAATTTGCCAGTGTTGCAACAGGCAGGGAACATGGGGAGAGAGAGGGGTATGATATGTAACAAAGGACCCCTGGCCAGGAGGATGTGGTAGGCATGAATAACAGTCGTGTGTTCATATTATGTTGGCCAAGTTTCATACTGGTATCACTGGAAACAGTAATTAAAGGGAAATATACATTGTTGCAAATGTGAAGTCTTATTGTGTTGCTAGTTTGACCTCATTTAGACAATACCAAATTTGATTATTTAAGTAATTGTTTAAGTTGCATTTGAACAACAGACAAATAACCTGAGAGACACTTGACACTTAGCATTTTAACATTACATTCAACTTTGAATTTTGTATATATACTGTATATTGCTGTATAACAGCATACGCTGGTATTCTGAGAATCTTTGTGACCCCAAATAAGGTACAGTACTTTGACTGTATTTATAACCAGAGAGTGACAGTACTTTGCTCTCCATTACATTCACCCACACACACAAGCATTCTTGCTCAGTGTCGCTGGAGCTGTGACGTAAGTTGTTGACCTGCTCTACCACCTGAGCTACTGTCACTCCGCATTCAACTGCATCTTTACACATGAAAAAACTGGTGACTGCCAGCTTTCAGTGTGTCCAGAAATGTGAGTTCAACTTAAGAGGATACATCATCTGCCCTTGGCAGCATATTTTGTTGTGCATATACCCATGGAGAGCGAAGATAGGTGAAAGTGGTTGAGACTCTCCACTCCATTACTAAACGTCAGTCCATCAGTACGTCATGATGGGAGAGTATTGCTAAGGGAATTAAGGGGCCAGTATGCAGTATGCCGCAGTTATTACAGCCCCTTAACAACACTTAAAACATACCTATTATGTATTAAAATTGAAACACCCTAATTCAACCTTACTTCCATGTGCACACAGGAGTGCTGCATGTCCCAAGACATGAAAATACCAAAATTGTGTCACCACACATCACTGCATTCATGACTACACTGTTTCCTGCACCTTGACTCACAAAATTAGTGCCCCTTGTCTCCTTTTGACCAACCAACTACAACGCCTGAACCTAAAAAGCTAAATCACAATAATAATTTAAGTAAAGATTTGCATTTTAATTGTGAGCAATGAAAACATGTTTTGAGAATAGTATTCTTGTTAAATAACTCTGAACGACTTCTACATGTTATCAGATTATTTAATTTACTACATAATGCCTAGTTCACCTCTTTCAAATTGTATATTGTAGCACAGCTCCTGATTTTACATTAGTTAATGGCAAATTTCACCATCATGTCAAGGGGCCATATTACCCTACTTTAACTACAAAAAGGGGAAACAGCATTTTAAGGCCAACGCCTATTTTTTTTTTTTCTTTTTGATTAATGGGTTAGTTAATTAAATTGTAACTTGGTCTTGCCCCAGTGTAATGCCTCTGGAATGTCAGAAAAAAGACAGAGCACTTTTTCAATGAAGCATAATTTATTGGACATTTGTCAATTAGCGCTATATAAGTGTATATTTGGTCTGTCAGGGATAAAGAATTATGCCTCTATCCATATTTGAGTAAAAAAAAACACATCTATCTTCATCTCACCAAATATCTAGTCTGTCTTTAAGGGCTTTGGAGCTACTATAATGTTAAGGGACTTACTCCCATTGTGTTAGCATGTGGTATGATAAAAGGAAAGACAGTCCCATTAATAGTCCGCAGTAGATGGGAAAGTAAAGTTTTCAACAATAACATAATATGAACTCTCTATGCAGGCAGATACTATATTAAACATATTCCTTGACATACTATGCCTGTGCTAAAAGTATTGCCATTCAACAAAGTCTGCCACATGTAATGTATCACTGGACAAGACTGCAATGCAATGTGCCATGGGTACTGTCTCAACGTTAAGGTAATTCAAAAATTGATCCTTGATTATGTGAATATATTTTTTTCCACACAGTCTCGAAAGTAGCTTTGATACACTAATGTGTGCTAAGTGTTTCAGTTCAGTTCACCTCATGAATGGCACGGGCAACATTTTTTTTAAGAACATTATAAAAAGAAGCAGAAAAATGCTGCTGTAGAAAGCTCCTTTGTGGTAGAATGTATTTCTCCTGGTGAGTCTCCATTTAAGTTGAATTTTGGGAATGTAGAGTGCCTCGTGTTTCTGAATGAATTGCTGGAGTTCTGAAGTTAAAAAACAGTAACAGCATGCTTACCTTGCTAACCACTTGACAGGCACAAAAGCACACACACAGACACACGCACTGACAATAAACACATAGGCTTGAAATGTGAGGAGAATCTCAGTTTGACAATATGAGATGCATTTTTCTACGCAACAGTGACTGCAGCTGCAGTGGATGCATATTGTTTGAACTGAAGTGGAAGCTGGACAATTGTCCTACTGTAGCATGCCCTGGAGCTCAAACTGTGCAACCATGGAAATATCGATGTGCTAGGCAAAAGAAGCCTTAGATGCAAACCCACCACAGCTGTGCCACCGAACCTCTCAACAGCTGGAACCCAAAACTTGATCCTTAGCTGGCCTGTTTCATTATCAAAACTATAGATCTTTGGTCGATGAACTAAGAGAATGCTACAGATGCATTTATCAAAGAAATGGCCAGCGTGTTCTGATCATGGCACTGAGATCAGGCAACTTTTTTCATGCTCAAATGTAAAGCACAACTGTGAGCAAGACTTCGAAGAGAGAAAAGTAACGTTTCACCATTCTGGTTGCTTGCTAACTCTAATTAGATTGAAGCTAACCTGCAGTAACAAAGGAGATAACAAAGGTAGAAATAAAAATGGACAAGTGAAAGCTACTGACCTGAAGTTACTGATTGAAAAGGGGTTTGACAAACTTATTCCAAAATACAGAATATAGCTTAATAAGATAAGGGCCATCTTTTCTTGGAGCCATATTCACACTACAATGCCTAAGGGAGTGCTTTTAAAAAGACTTACATCCAAAACATGAGCCAGATGTGTGCAAACCCTAACTGTAAGTTAATAAAGGCGCAGATGTGTTAAAAGTGTCTACAATAAGTAAGTGGAAGAACGTTTCATGCTGACATCTTCAAAGGTTAAACAAACAGTTTAATAAGAGTTTACCCTGTTGCTTTTTTACAAACATGTTATTATAATCGTGTTAATTCTTTGTTGCCAGTGTACACACCAGAAAAGAATTATATAAATACACATGCAAATGTTTGTCTTAATATTTTACGATGACAATGTGGAGCTGAAAAAAAAACCAAGCATGGCATCTGCTTGGCTATGTGATATCAACTCTGTTACAAACAGTGTGCAAATTTGTTGGCCAGTGACACAATATAATCAGTTTAATAGTATAAGAAGGCTGCCAGTTATTCTGACCTCGAGACAGCAGAGCCTGCAATAATTCTTATGGCAAATAATTAGTTTTATCACACAATGACATGGGTCACCCGTAAGGGCTTGATTATAACAAGAGAACAATATAAGAAAATATGCGGTTCAGTGGAGCTCTCAAAGGGGATTGCTTCTTCATATCTTGTCAAATTCCAGATGACATTTCATATGACAGCAAACCAGAAACAATCCTTCCCTGTATGAGCTGCTGCAGCCTCTGAGAGTCATTATGTTGAGAGCTGAAATTCCACACTGCAATGCTTTAGTCTTCGCTCTAAGTGCTTTGTTTGTACTGACACTTAGTAGAAAGGAAGCAGCGACAGAAATCAGATTTTTAAATCAATGTTGTTTGCAAGGATTTCTGTGAGTAAAATATGCAAAATTATATAGATATGTAAGAAAAATATTGAAATTGTATTAAGGCATTATCTATCTTTACCTATACCTGATTGACACTATTATTCCTCATACTTTCCATTACCAATGGTGAGCTGTTCTCTTAATGGCACTGCATATTGTGTCTGCCCAAAAGAAATGGTGTGGTAAACATTTTGTAAACAATCTGTATGTTATTGACCATATGTTGAATAATATAGCCTACTATTTGTTATTCCAATTACATTCCATACACAGTATTTTTTAGCTCTGCCTGACGAATTTGCACTCATCTAATAGGTGCAGCGTACGGCTGCTTAAAGGACTCAACATTTGCATTATAATGATTTAGAACACCAATGCATTTTTAATGCTCATAAACAATTGTGTGTGTACTGTGGCTTTTTTTCCACAGAATGTTTACTCCACCATTTATTGTATATGGTCCTGACATTTGTAGCAACTCCTTGGTATGAAATTGCTCTTGCTTGCTGTATGAGACTAATCATGATGAAAATGTGTCTCAGCTGAAACACAAAGACAGACATTTAACTTGAATTCGAAGCACCTCGAAGGTGAGCTGCAGCATTAAAATTGCACTGCTTTGGAGCAACTGTGATCTGGGTGTAAGCCTGCCTTTAAGAGAAATTTTTAATTAATAGTGTGTCTCTTATCATAGTTTTGAAGACCTGATGTTCTGATACTGATCAGCTTTTGACAAAACTTGAGGGAATTATAAATGTCACTACTGGGTTTTAGCATTTTCATAATCACATTGATTGGCTGAAGGGGGGCACTACTGCATTCATTAAATCCTAATGCACAATATTCTCAGACACCACTGACTGAATGTTCCATATTCAAGCTGTATTGTTACAGCCTTGTGCTAACATACAATATCCGAAAATCTACATTCTGTCTATCTAAAAACATTGAGTGGTACTGTGGTTAAAAAAAAACATTTCTAGACATTAAAAATATACATTCACTACCCAATGCATGTTCCTTTTTTTTGCATTTGTCCAGGTATCAATCAAAAGTACAACTGAAGATTATTTGAAGGTTTGTACTGTATGTGAAATACCAACACGAGGCTAGTTAACTTCCACAATGCACCCACAATAAATGCAAGATAGTCAGACGAGTCTCTTAAGGTATTAGGATGGCCCTAAGCCTTTATCTTATCAGGTTTCAGCCCAAAACACAGGGGGCTGGGGGGCGGGGACAAAAGGAAGCCAAGCAATTAATTGTCTTCTCCGCTTGGCATCTAATTTCAACACCCCAGAAGGTCTATTACAGGAGCAAGACAGTCATTAAACCTCAACAATAATCACTGCTGAGCTATGCCTTCATCCTTCGTGCTACTTCAGTGTCTCCTGCTTAATGGCACCCGGCTATGACAATTCCACTCAAACGCAATAAAAATGTGATACATGCAAGGCAATTTTTTGTCTTTAAATGCCATGTTTGTCGCATCGGTGACATGAAACAGAAGCAGGGAAGTAATTATTGTGTGCTAGAATCAGTCTATCCATTAAATGGCCTAAATAATCCACTAAAATTACTACATAATAGAATGCAGCAGGACCTCTTCAGAGGCAAAAACCTCCAATACTTCTCAAGCAACCAAGCAAAAAAGAGAATAGGAGAAGATTATAGTGGGAGGCAGAGATGTGAAAGAGCATCACAGGGAGAACAAAAGTAAAATAAAAAATGTAGGACAGGGGAACTTTAGGATGAAAAGGAGCTTGGTAGGTGAAAATGGTGGGGGGATAGGGAAGAGACTGAGGGTGAGAAAGGAGTTTGAGAGGAATAAAACTGGCAGTTGGGGAACAGGAGATGGTTCATTTGTCACTGTCAGATCAGTTTGTTTCTCCTTCATAACTGCAAGGACGAGATCTGGCCCACAACCCAGCCCCCGATCCTCCCCATTCTTAAGCCAACCACCCACCACCATCTATCCTCCAACCTCTGCCAGCACCTGCCCTCTCTCCAATCAGTGGAGATGAGGATGCAACCCATGCTACAGTGCACTCCGTACACACACAATTTTGTCTGCCTGCGTGGGCATGCTCACTGAGCTTAATCGAATGTATGTCAGGCATGTCTGAATGATATTAGTATTTCTTTCAGAAGCTAAATTAATCAGTAATGAGACATATCCATGCAATTGCAGCCTTTTATAAAGCTCACATTCTAAATAGAAGATGAGTGTTTGATTTAGACTGAATATCATACAGAATCGTACAGAGCAGCTGCTTATAGATGAGTTTGACCATGTCCCCTCTTTCTTCTCTATATGTACCTCCTGCAATGAAGCACAGGCAGCATGCTGATATAGCACTCCTGGATGCTTCACAGGCAGAATTCAACAAACTTTTATTGGCGGCGTGTCTACCCCAACCTGAGCCCTATAATGAGTACTGTGGTGGTGCCTTCTCAGTAAAAACCTCTCAGTTGGAGGTTAAAAAACACTTTCTTTGGCTCAGGAAGCGTGGTGTAGTTGGCAATCATATTGCATGTTCAGTCCCTGGTGGGTAATGTGTCTGCGCATTCTTCACTAGCTGTAATTAAGCTGAATTGTCTGTGGTGTGTAGGTAAGTCTGCAATTACTGCACCTAGCTGTGAGATGTTTCTGCTGCTCATACATTTATCTAACAAGCAATTCAGTTTCCAAAAAAAAAGAATGACCATAAGTGTTTCTATAAGGATATCATTCCTTACTTTGGAGTCTTTCTTTTCTTTAACTTGAATTCACTGCCTTACGACAGCTGTATTATTCATTATTTTCTTTTTGCTGCATAATATTTGCCAATTCCCTTAATTTACTACGTTTGTTTCTTTTTATCATTCACACACATCATTTATTAATATTAACTCTATGATGGATGATTCATCCCATTTTTTAACAAACTAATTGTCTACGTATATTTTAGCAATCTTGAAAAGACCAATTTATTGTTAAATCTCCTTGAGCTATGTGCAACAATTCCAAAGTTTATGTCTATGACAACATATTCAATATTTAAAGGAGACATTTGCTTGTCATCAAGTTTTAGACCAGTGTGTTTGGACATAGCTTTTTTTTTTTTTTTTAAGCCAGGAGAGGCCAAAGCCAGATGGCTACTATCACCCTTAGCCTCACAAGAGGATGTTGTGCCACGTGGGTTACACAGATTCAAGCAGCTACAGGTGAGGCAAATCTATTGCCCCCCAGGCCATAAAAAAGAACACACTCACAGGGGACAAAAACGGTTTTAAGATTCAGTTTAGCTATATAGTAAATAGCCATGGGACATGCTTAGTTTAGTTTAGTGCAAAGAGCAAGTTAGTCAAAAACATCTAACAGTCAGCTAGGTTTTAAATAGTTACCAAGCTGTTGGATGTGACACCTACACATTTGAAGACAGGAAGTCCGAGATGGTTTGTGCTAAATACTCCTCAAAGCACATTTTTTTTAAATTCTACATGTGTAATATTCACACACACATGCAATGTGTAAACAAGACAGCCTTTGGAGCTATGGGCTGTTTACTCTGCTTCCACTCACTGTGCCACACTACGGTAACACATCATACAGTTTCCTCTGTACACACGGACGTGACACTGATCTTCTCATTTAACTCTTGGGAAAACAGCTAATAAAAACACATCCTAAAATATCTACGTATTCCTTTAAGGTGTTTTACAGGTGAGAAGCTGTAGCCTGTTAGCATGTTCACAGGGGCTGCTCTGGCAGTTCTAATAAGTTGAAATGTGATAACAATTTACTCAAGAAGATTGGAACTACTTACAGTTGTATCTAAATGTAAAATGAACACAGTCTAATTGCTTAATAGCCTGTCATAAGTGTTGGCTGTGTCAAAACGTTTAAGTTTAATGGAAATTTCACATAATTGTAATTGTCTTACAACGTCACAAATGCTAATGAAAAGCTTCACTGTTCCACTATTAGAGCAAAAACCTTTGTGAGGAAGTTTTGATGTAACCTTTTGATTCACATAGAAACAGTTCAAAATTAATGAGATTCTTTCCTTTTGACAATTTTCTTTTCTTCCTCTGTCTTTTCTCCCTTCAGCTAAAACGCATTAGAGCAGTGAAGTCTCTAATCAGACATGTAAATGGCATGGTCACATTACTGTAGTCTTATTCATTTAGCTTTCACTAGCTTACAACGCATTTCAAAGTCTTATTGATAACACTAAAGTACTCATCTTTTTGGATTAGATGTTAGTATAAAGTCAAACCTGTCAACACACTTTTTTTAGAGCCATTCCTCATGATTGTAACTTTTTTACTTTGATTGACAAGGCAAACACACTTGGGCTAGCAGCACATCATTGCTGAGTTTAGCTCACTAACTCATCAATAAGCTCTTGGCCAATTAATTATGTATTACAAGTTACAAAACACTGCAAAAGGGCCTTTGTGAATGCTATACACACACACACACACACACACACACACACACACACAAAGGATCATGGATGGTTGTAACCCTTTAGGGGACAACTTTACAATGCATACAATGTGTTCTCCCCCCAGTATATAGAGCGTAATCCTACAGGACAAATATATAACTCTATTCAGAGCTGCAGTCACGCAATGGAAAAAGTTAATTATATGTACCATGTACAATAACCAGTATACAAATACGTATTGTATAATGTGTGCAAATTACATAAATACAATTCAAATGATGTATTTCATTTTCATGTGTTCATCCAACATCGACTATTTTTACACCATTAAGTTACAGCAATATCACAAAAAAACACTGTGAAAAGTGAGGCCATAGTAAAAAAAGGAATCTTTGACTTGTTCACTTGCTTCTGTTAACTAAGTAAAACATTTCTTTTAAACGCATAAAATTAATCATAACCCCACAACTGTTTGTCACAGAGAACTCAGAGAAGGAGAACTGTTTTCCCAAAGTTAATAAAAAACATTCATTATGCAGAATTTCAAACCTTTGGTTTGACAGGAGTATGTGGTTGTAACACATTATATTGCTTTAAAACCTGGTATATACATTTGTAATCTCCCAAAAGTCCAAATGGTAGATGCAATGTAACAGCCCCCCACCCCTTATTGCACAGAAATGCACCAGAAACAGCAATTTATGGCCAAGTCAGGGATTCACCTTTGACTTTATCAAGTATTTAGAATTTCAAACTCACTATGACAAATGTGTCTGTCACTGGAAGATTTGGGTCAGGCTCATCAAACGTAATAAGCAGAGCTCTGATCACATGAGAGGCAGTATGCTGAAACCTCTCAGCTGTATGCAATTGTTCCAATCAAAGGAGGGTGAAAGAGCTGCCATTTGCTGAAGAGCGTGTTCAGGCAGCTACAGATGACTGAGTGAAATCTCAGCCGGGATCTGTTTTAGCTCAATAATGCTTATGTTTGTTTATAGTCATTGTGGTAATTTGCAAAATTTAGCAGAAAAAGAATGCAATAACTGTACAGTTAAAACAGCTGTCACCAAACATCAGTTAATTCGGGGTTGATTAAAACTTACTGACATATGAGTACTGCAATTACATTTTTGAAGCTATGTTGCACATGACTTTGAATAAGCAGCCTAAGAAAAACAATGCAAATGCAATGGTGGTGTTTTGATGACAAATCAAATAAGTTTTACACCATCTGTAACTGTGCACCTTTGTGGCGGACTGGCCTTAAAGGTGTCTCTGGGCAAGAGCATTTCCCTAATGGACCTTAATGGGTTTTATGGTGCACTGCAGGCTTCTAATGGGGTAGTATGTCTGATGGGGATGCTGCTTTCAGGTCCTCCTGGGCCCTGCCTAGGTTCCTAATGTGGCCTGAAGAGAAGAATACATAATGTATCACTGTTTCTCTAAGTCAAAGGTTAATACCCAGAGTTAAAGAAAGTGGAGAATTTTTTGGGGGGGAAAGGGAAATGTGAGTTTATGAGAATGTGTGAGAGCAAAAGACACAGAAAGAGAAGCCCAGGAGTTAAAGCAGCAGGAAAAAAAAGACCATGGCATATTATTGAGGGACACTTTGGTGCTAAGCTGCTTATTGATAAAAGCACTAATCTGCCTGGCAGAAGGTAAGGAGGCTGGGATGTGTGGTGATATAATATCTCAGCTAAAGGCAATGCCATCAGGGAGCTGAGCCTCCACACAGCTTTACCTAAAGGAGTTACTCATTTTATTTTATTTTTTACATAAAAAGCGGAATCTGACCATGTGCCACTCGCAAAAGCATATGAGCCTGAGGAAAAATGAGAGCAGATCATTGTGAAGCACTGGCTTTTCATCACACATTTCATCCGACTTGATCGATAAGGGGAGACCATCACTTTTTAATACGTATATAGATCACTAGCATCACTTTAATTATTTTCCCTCTACATCAAAGAGCAAGTCAGCATTGCTGGGCATTTTGATGACATGGAGAGGGCTCATGGTTGGCAGTCAGCACTAGCTGCATGGAAAGTTCAGTTACAACTGCCTGCATCAGGAGTCCTTTTGCCCTTAAATCAATAAATTATTAAAATATTTTAATACATATAAATGCTGGCATGATGGATAAAACAGTATTCCTGAAAAGTTACATTATGGAGGCGCTGGTGTAAATAAAATCTACCACTAGAACCATACAAGATTACCAGGAGTCCTCTCTTAGCTAGTATTCAAAATATTTTGTATGCTGTGTCATAAGTAACAAAACTGGGACATTTACCTTGGTTTAGGGTTTCATTTGTAATCCGGTTTCCATTCTGCAAAATCGAACGCCAATCCTACCTTGGTTAGTGACACGCTCTATACCCTGCTGTTAAAATGTTAATCACCTCGTTGCACCAGCCCTGGCGGACATTGCCAATAAGATCTGTTCAAAACAACAGGCAAACTGGAAATAACAAGTATTTTCACGCATCAGACTCGCAGCATAAGCACAGTGGTTTCACACGTTCTTAACACATTTTCTAAATTTCACCTCTTGCTGCAGCAGAGAACGATGTGTGGACATTTACAGATTTTAGCTTGTACTGGTAACTCGGCGAAAAGCTCTCTAGATAGCAACAGACAAGTATGTTAATTATGTTTTACATACTGAAATATTTACTACCCTCTCCTGTACATGGTCTTAGCCTATTATCTACACTCGTTAGTCCTGCCACACTGGACCAAGCAATCTCAGAGGGCTAACTCTAATCATTCAGTCTAAGAGTGAGGAGCAAATGAAATCAATCCTTATGTCCTTGTTCAAAGAATGGTTCTCTCATTAGGGCAAGCCTGCTAATTGAAGTCATTTGAATCTCTGCTGTCTCTCCTGCCCTCACCGTGTTGACCATCCCTCATGTTAGAGGCTTTTTTATCAGGAGCATTCTGAATCAATACCTCCGCTGTTGCCTAGAGCAGTGGGCAAAAAAAGTGTTTGCAAACACTATCTCCCAACTTCTCAACTGTGTTATCCAATCCATGTTGTTTTAGTTACTTCAGTGAATAATTGATTATACTTTTTTAATAAACCAAAATACCAATAAAATAACAGACAAGATATAAGGGAACCAAAGAAGAAAGACCTGCCAATACATGGAAGACTTAATATATTTTGTAGATAGAGTAAAAAAATACATGGCCACTGCTGCTGATTTTAGACTGTTTTTAGACTGCCACTACAAGTACTAATCTACTACTTGTTTGCCACTAATGTTACTAGGTGGAATCCTGCCACACATTACCATACACAAACATTCTTCAAGAGAGTTAAACAGATTAAGAGATGCTTGGTAACATGCAGTGAGGTATTGTATATTTAAATGACCACACTATTTATGAAATGTAAGAAAGAAAACTATATACAGCAGGGTTTGTCAACTGGCAGCCCACACGCCAAATCCGGCCCACCATCCGGCCCGCAGAATATAACTAACAAAATGCACTACAATATTTTGCATAATTGCATGATATATATATATGGCCCCATACATTGTCTGGCCCTTGGACAAATGTAGTTGATGACCCCTGATATATAGCATATACAGTATATGGACAACCCTTTCCAGTACAGTATATATCTTAGTAAGTTGTAAATATGTTTTAATAAGATTCTTTTTTCAGTACTAACCCAATTTATTCTTAAGTGTACGTGTAAGTGATAAGTGGCTGCCTGCCACATGTGCACTTGAGGTCCTGAATATGTAAACACAGGCATTTCCAACTTCACATCCTGATCCATAGAGTCTGACTTTGAGTTACTGTAAGTCAATTTTTAATCTTCTCTCCTCAACTACCTGAACCCACCAATAACTCTGGCACTTCCATTGGTCTGCTGGTGGAAAACCTGAAATCTGCATACTAATGAGCATTGCATGCCTCAAATAGGATTTGACTTGTTAAGTTGCAGGAATTTAAATAAACTGTCCCTCCAAGTTTCGACAGTTGATTGGCCTTCGAATAATTTGAATGTATTCTGATATGTAGGCGCTCCAGTCTTTAAGTCAACATTAAACAAGACAGCATCAGAAGGGTACATGGAGGGTGCCAAGAAATTGTAAATGTGCTGAGTATAGCAGGCAGGCTGTGCACCCATCGTTTCCGCATAAGCCTTGATTATTGAGCTGTGCCATCTTTTATACTGTGCAGAGCCAGATCGCACAGCTGACATCCGTCTCCGTCTACTGTAACTCAAGGTAATACACACCCTCTCTACCCTGGCAAGATACTTCAAAGGATGTCTGGGGATGTTATGTGAATATTTTTGGCCTCAATCTCCACCTGCCTAGCGCGTTTTTTAATAGCAATGAGCAGACACACCAAAGAAGATATGAAGGGGTGGAGTTTAAGGATTTTAGGCACTAGCCCACTACACTTATGCAGTGGAATTGCTAGACCAGTAAAAGTAAAAGTAATATTCAAGTTTGTTGTGGTTATATCCATTTTGAATTTGTTCATCAGCTTAGACATTGGTCCCTTCTTGTCTGTTGTGTTACCTTTTGTGTCATTTACGCAGAACTGAAAGAGGTAATTTGATATTGTTCACACCTAGTCTTTCCCAAGCTTCCACAATCTAAAGACAACCTCACTCTTTTCTCTCATTCATTTTAGAGGGCAGATTCTTTTCCAAAGGTAGTGGTGTGTTTGAAAAAATCAATACATCTAGGTTTTGGATGACATTTGTTTGTAGTGCTGCTTCTGGTGTTGTTATGTTGGCTATCCATTTCTGTCAATGAGCTGACACAGAGATTTAGCAAAAATACTCTTCACTATCTTCTCTGATTACTTTACTATCTGTTAGATTTTACCCCCCAGATCTTGATTTTGTAATAATAATAAAAAAGAATCTAAACGAGTCTCAGATGGATGTCTGCCCAGGTGACAATGTAAGGCTAATACTGCTAACACTTTTTCTTGTCACCAACACGCTGGTGGATTAGCTAATATTGACAGACTGTTATCTAGCCAACTAGCTGCTTGTCAACTGGTGTTCTCTATTTCCAGCAAACTGCATAACCTACTAAGTTGCATGTTATCTCTAAACAAAAAGAGTTTAATCTAGTATGGAAACAAAAAAACGTGCTGCATGGTTACACAACATTCTACTTGCAAGTGCAGGAGTTAGTGTTTGAGGCTTATGGAAGATCAGAGAGACTTGACATGGCTGACTAAAGGGCAGGTTCATCGTTTTGAAAGCTTCGCTTTAATTCGCATTGTTTTCCCCTACAATGCATAGTATTGTATGTATTCACTTGGCATCTGATGTATATATGTTAATAGGGAATGCTTGCTGTCTGTCTATAAAGCCCAAATATACTAGTAGTTACTTGTCATGATGAACAACATCAATAGAGAAAAAATGGAACGCAGTTACCCATGACATTTTCATGTTTTATATACAACTTTTTGAATTAATTAATTTGTGTATTTTCTATAAATATTTCTATGTGTAAAATAGCCCAAATCATTTAGGATGTGTGAAGAATATTTTATTATGCTTTAACTTAATTGTTGTCCGAAGGGAAAGTTGCCAGTTCAGTCTTCGTGTTCAGCCATCCTAAACAAAATTAAATTAGAAGCACACAGTATTTAAAGGCAATGCTTCAGCAGAAAATAATGAAAAAGGCTCTGGAGTCTTTGGCTTCATTTTCTAATGGGTAGGAAAGTGTGTCTGCATGGGAGCAGCTCAAACACTAACAATCCAGAAGAAGCTTGTAACTCCACATTGTAACTTGTGGATGACTAAGCTTATTGTTGCACTGCCAATCTAAGCAAACCTCTTCTAATCTGTCCTTTGTGGTATAATTGTTCAGTCAAGCATACATCATGTTCTACTTTGTATTACCCTCTATTATGTGACCTATGACTGGGTCCTTGACCAGCAACTACATACACTTACTTTTTTTTAAATTCAATAGTCATATTCTGTCTAACTTGCAAACACTTAAATTGCTTATATCTTAGTTTGAATGCTGGCTGCAATCACAAGTCAGTTACACATACAAACATATGGCATTACATCAAGCAAGTCACTGTGCTTCCTGCGTCATCTCCCTTTCTTTCCTTTCTTGTAGGCTCACATTCAGACACAGCGTCAGACTGTCTCTTTCTTCTCTCAGTGTATTCAGGAATATTCCTTTTCTGTCAGTCCTTCCCTACCCCAGTTTCCCTCCACTGTAGATCTCCTGACCCAATCACCTGTCTACAGAGATGCTCCTCATCAGCAATTAGTCCCAGTATTTGTAAACGTTTGCTCACTGCCAGGTAACGTTACTCTTCAGTCTTTCCATTTCTCTTGTTACCAGTTTGTCCGTTACAGTACCTGTCTGAAATGTGTTTCTTTGTTTGTTACCTGTGCGCCTGACTTCCTGTTGTTGATATCCAGCCTATCTGCTAATTCTACTTAAGGGGGCTGGTAAATTGCACTTTAACCACCCTGCTGTGCATTTGTGTCAGCATTTGTTAAATCCAGCACTCTGTGTCAGGTACATGAATGGTGACAGTATGATCTGACCAAACTATGGACCTATTAGATAAAAGTATTATATCAGTATCAAAGTAACGGGGGGGGGGGGGGGGGGGGGGGGAAGGGGCAAAACACAAAAAAAAAAAGTCATTTTGTAGTTTGAAGGTGTAGGTTTGTGTTTTTTTGGATT
>JAVQJL010039294.1:0-10644 GCA_036024295.1 Nannoperca obscura
ACATTGTACCCCTGTATGCTGGGAAAATGGTACAGACATGGACCCTTTGTCAATCTGGAATGTATATGTACCTTATCAATTTATAAAAGGTACTTATGAGTACCTTATGGATAAAAAAAGGCCCTTTGAGGGTACTTCACCAGCAGTTGTACCTTATAGAACATAAATGGACCTCAACAGTACCCTTATTTCTGACAGTGTTGAGGGGAACCGATGCTGATAGTCCGAGAGTCTATCCGAGACATGCACTCCCAGCTTCACATTCTGCTTCCTGTCCGAAAGGGAGTCTGTGATCCACCTGCAGGTGGAGTCAGGCACGTTCAGCTGAGAGAGCTTGTTCTGCAGCAGAGCCGGGATGATGGTGTTGAAGGCAGAGCTAAAATCCACAACTAGGATCCTTGCATAGGTTCCTGAGGAGTCTAGTATAATGTATAATGTAATAATGTACAACAATGTACAACAATGTACAAATATTAGTCCAGAAGATGTGCATTAATGTAATACATTGAGTCAATAGTGGGAGGGTTTAAGAGTTAGTGGGGGTCCATTGGTGATGAGGCCAGCTACAGAGGAAACTGTTCTTGTGGCATAATGTTTTGGTCCTAATAGGCCGTATCCTCCTGTTAGAAAGGCGTGTCTCAAACAGTTTGTCGAGGGTGGGATGGGTCGGCCACAATCTTTCCTGCTCCAACATCATTGTCTTTGGCAGGTTGAATTTCTTCAGCTGCTGCAGGAGGTACATCCTCTGCTTGGATTTCTTGGTGAGGGACCTGTTGTTCAGCTTTATGGTGTTTCTAGTTAAATAGAAACACAGTTTCCACAAGGATTACATTGCAGCCTGTTTGCAGATGCCGACCGAGGTGATCTACTGGACCAAATACAATTTTTGTAAAAACAGGGCCCAGATTTAAAAATACTGGAATTATTGTTGATATGACACCTTTAGAAAACTATGGTCTGTTTTTTCTTGTCTTATCTTGCTTTTTCAGTTGTATATAACTGGTATAAATGGTGGCATGGTGGCTCAGTGCACTGCACTGTTGCCTCACAGCAAGAAGGTCCTGGGTTTGATCCCTGTGCAGTGGCCTTTCTGTGTGGAGTTTGCATATTCTCCCCATGTTCACTAGTTCCTCCATAAATCATAAAAAACATGTAAGAAGAACGGACTGCTGCCCTGTCCCTGGCAGGGCATGAACACTTGGACTTGGTCCCCAGTCGCCGCATGAATGTCCCCCCGGAGGAAGGACGACTGGAGGACAAATTTCATCGTGGGACGCAATTGCATGTGTGTGTTTGCAGTGTGTTTCATGTGTGACCATTAAAGTCTGACCATCTTTCTTCTGTGTCTTTGTCCTCACCTCCTCTCCTCCTCCAGGTGAAGCACCTCCAGCGGGCAGTAGACAAGTCTCTGCAGCTGTCCAGACAGAGAGCTGCCGCCAGGGAACTGGCCCCTCTCCTGGACAAGGACAAGGAGAGCTGCATGGAGGAGATCCTGAAGCTCAAGTCTCTGCTCAGCACCAAGAGGGAGCAGATAGCCACCCTCAGACTGGTGCTCAAGGCTAACAAACAGGTCAGACATGTGAGGTGGACACATGTGGCAGTGTTTTGGGTATACTATATCATCCCTTCTTATCCAGTTGATAACCTCAACCTCATATTATTTTACCACCAGACACAAAATAAATCAACAAAATAGCAATTGTTCACTGGCCGTTGTTTCTCTGAAACACATCAACCAATAGGATTGATGGAAGGATTAATAGCCCTCCCCCATTGCTATTAATTTATTTGGCCTGTTTTAAAAGGCTTCTCCCCAGTGTGTGCATCAGTGATACAATGCAGAGGCTACAGCCAACATTTTCCACTGAGAGAACCTCTACCATTGGATAAAACACAACTCTGACACCTATACAGATTTGGATTTACAAAGAGTGCAAACTATGACAATTACACTGCCACAATGATTCAGCCTGCACAGGAGTCACTTCCTGTATGGAGTACTAAAGTCTCACTTGAAGAGCTGTGTCAGCTGCACTATGCATTGCTATTTGGTTGTGGCACACGTAGAGTTTTCACATTCATGTGAATTTGTGTATGTTTATGTGTATTCACCCAGACAGCTGAGGGGGCTCTGGCCAACCTGAAGAGTAAGTATGAGGCGGAGAAGTCCATGGTGACTGACACCATGATGAAGCTGAGGAACGAGCTGAAGGCCCTGAAGGAGGATGCAGCCACTTTCTCCTCTCTGCGGGCCATGTTTGCCACCAGGTCAGAGACGAAACAAGCAATTCAAGCCTACTACTCAATGTTATTTTTAGATTAACATTGACTCAGAAGAGTACATTTTATATGTAATATGTTGCTTAGTGTAATAAAGCCACAGAATAGTTCTACCCGGCTCTACTATTGAGTGGCCAAAAAGTCAATTAATTCTGCTTTAAAGTTGCAATTTCAAGGCTTCTCCAGTTATAGTCAAGAAAACAGTTGAATTTCTCACATCTGATCTTTCATTTCTCAGTGTATCAGTGTGTGTAAGCTACATTTTCTCTCAACCCGCCAATCAACAAACTTTTGAATCTTAAAGGAATAAGTGCGTTTGCTTTTACTGCTGAGGGTTTAATAAGAAGATTGATAACACTCTTGTGTTTGCATCATAGACTGTATATAAAGATGGACGACATGATTTCATCTTATTTATTATTTGATGTAAATAAATAGGGATGTAGATAAAATAGGGATGAGACGTCTTGATTCACAAATGTTGAGTGTGCTTGCGATTGGTTCAGGCGGCTGTATAGGCGAGAACTCAATACTGCGGCTCCACCAAGGAACACTACTGCGCAGACTCTGGCTCCAGATGACATCACCAGCGCAAGATGGCAGCGCCCGTATCCGAGATATTTTGGCTTCATTTTTGTACAGTAAGAGGAAGAGAAGACGCGGCGTCCATCTTTATATACAGTCTATGGTCTGCACAGTAGATATGAAGCTACTGCCAGCCACTGGCTAGTTTAGCTTAGCACAACGATTGGAAACTGTCTCTGTCACCTCTAAAAGTAACTTATTAACATGTTATACTTAAGTTTAAAAACGTCTTCAACAACCAGGAAGCAAATAGTCAAACTATTTGACAGTGACTTTAAGTATGTTTTTGTGACCTAGCTTTTAGTCATTTACACATTTGCATGTGCTCCGTTTTAACCTTCTTTAATTAAGTTTCTCTTTCAACCTGCTGAAACCCGCCTCTCTTCAGGTGTGACGAGTACGTGACCCAGCTGGATGAGATGCAGAGGCAGCTGGCTGCAGCCGAGGATGAGAAGAAGACTCTGAACTCCCTCCTGCGGATGGCAATCCAGCAGAAACTGGCCCTCACCCAGCGTCTGGAGGATTTGGCATTCGATCAAGAGCAGACCCACCGCACCCGCAGGGGCAGGTTGACTCGCGGGAAGACCAGCACCCCCAAAGTAAGTCCCCCGGCCTCGGCTACGGCCTCCGAACCAGCCCAAAGCTCCACTTCAGCTTTGGCCCCCATCAGCCTCCCCCCTTGCAGCCTTACTAGCCCTACGTCAGTTCTTCTTGATGATCTCACTGCGCCCTTTAGCCCGTCTGTGGTCAATGCAGCTGCTGCGGCTCTGGCCTCAGCTCTCACCTCCCCTACGTCACACATACCCCCTTGCAGTCCGTCATCACTAGGGGTTGCCTCGCTGGCTGGCCCTCCACTGCCAGAGAGCCCCCCATCTCTGGAGGCCCCCTCCTCTTCCTCGGCGCGGACCCTGCCCTCAACCCCTCTGAGGCTTGCTCACTCCCAGTGGACCCTGGGGATGCAGACATTTGTAGTTGACTCCCAGAGTTTCAGTGTCAACATCTCCCCTGCTCTGCCCCGTAGCTCGGACCTCTCCAGGCACTACACCCCTGACTCTCATACTCCCTCATCGACCACCATCACCAGGCCCACCCAGCCAGGATCTGCCCCCTCCTCTCCCTACCGGTCCCCTATTCTGGGGCTCAGACGCTCCACATGGAGCCCCTTACCCCGAACTCGGCCATTGTCCACCCTGACACGCTCTTCTGTCCTGTACACTCCTTCCTCTTCCTCCCCTTACTCCTCCTCCCACTCCCCTTCTTCCTCCCACAACTATTCCTCTGCCTACCACAGCTCCTCTCCTGCTTTTACCCCCTCTAGCTCCTACCTCACTTCTGGCACCTCCTACAGCCACTCCACCCACTACACGCCCCTCTACCCCAGATACTACAGTTCTTACCGGCCCCGCCACTAATCCCCTACTGTAAATCCTTTACTATAAGCCTTTTGAAGGCTTTTCCACCAGGCTCCTTATTGACACTAAAACTGCAACTACCATCATCCTTCTCTTTTTGTCACCTGAGAGAGTGGGGGCTCACAGAGAGGAGGACAAAGTGGTTTCCTGTTTCCCAGTTCCTGTTTTCCTGTGCCTAAGCTTTGGCCAATGGGTTCTGAATGTTCAGTGACTTTGCTCAGGGATTTGACATAAGGAGCACAAGCGGCCCCACCTTCCTTTTATTCTGAGGCTGCTGATTGGTCCACCGGAGGACGTTAATAGAGACTTTTTAAGAGTTTTTAGTATTTAGGTTTTTTTAGGATGAGACCACCCATGCATGAAGTGATTAAAACACAAAAACATTCAGACATTGACTGGACACTTGGCGGACACTTTCATGCGTTTGAATGAGGGTCATGACACATTAAATACCATCTTCTATATTCAAGGTAATATCAACTCTGTTTTAAATGGTAGTGAGTCTCATATACTGTATACACAAACACTGTAAACCACATCTTTCAGTGCAAACATTCTCCTTTTGTTGATGAGGTACTTGAATGCTTAAGGATTCAGTATGAGTCAAATGAACTAGGTTATTCATGTTGTCCGAACATGTCTGAAAGCGAAAGGGTTTATACCTGTATACCTGTTTCAGAAGGCCACACTTAAAGGTGGTGTGAGTTGTGTTTTGTTCTAGAGACAACATGCTCTCTCCTCAAAAGCATTTGTGGAATTACACTTGGTGACGGTAGTAGTTGTGTGGAGAATAAAATAAAAAGAGAGTTTGCAATACACCTATGCACACCTGGCCAATCGTTGCTGCCAAGTTAGCATGCTTATTGGATTGTTGGTTTTGAAATACCAAATACTGACAGACACCGCCCCCCAAATTCCAACATTGGAATGGTGTGAAGAGAAGGATTTTGAGAGGCTGTTTGGCTTTCCAATAAGAGCTTTGTTTGAAACATACTGACTCCTTTAGTGTTTCAGCTTTGATTTTACTCTATAATCTCTCACACAAACACATTTGTATGATGAGACTGCTGTGGAGGAGGAGTGATTGACTAGTCATTGGTACGCACTGTATATCTTCTGTCATGGTGGGTGCCTCTTTACAAAAAAGGAATCCATTAGTGCCCCTCAATGACTTTTCATTATTCCTTGTCCAGGGTTGTTGCCATCACCAGCTTAACCTTTAGCTATTGTTGTCCATCTCTAGCACCTCCCTGTGGTTTGTTCTTATATAGCCATGTACTCAGCTATGCATGTTCACGTTTGGATGCTCTTATACTGCAGACTTCCTGACCCTAAAAAATGAAAAAATGTATGTAATAGAGGTGCATGCTGTATGAAAGGTCATGGCAGGGAAGAACTTATGAGGAAGGGAGGTGGAGAGCATTCAAACATGGCATATGACCAGTGTAGGATCAGCTGAATCCCATAGTCTAGTACAAGGAATCAATGTGACTTGGAGTTAGCACTGGGGTGTGTCTCAATAGTCTGAAGTTGCTTTCATCTTAATCTTATAATATATTATTATTAAAGAGCACTGCTAAAGTAACATTTAATTCCAAAGAAAAGACAATATAAAAAGGGAAATCCTCAACAAGTCAAATTCCTCTAACATATCAGCTGTTAGTTAGAGCAGGGTAGCATAATGAGTAGGAAGGTGGCGTCCTGTTGAATTGCCTTTGAGAAAAATGTAAATCCCCACCAGCTACACTGGTTAGGATCTGAAATATGAACTTTTTGAAGGAGGAGGTTATTAATCTCAGTAATTTGAAAATTGCCTCATTTGGTTCTGCACCACCTTGACAAGGTTAAAAACAAGTCTAAATTCCAGTCAATATGAAATCTGAATCCTTGTGCAGATTGGCCTTTTTCTCATTTTTTGCTAGTTTCGGATCCTAAACCAGACTGCTGTCTCTCACTGCTACTATGAGCTTACTAAAGATGACCACTATAGTGGAAGTTTTGGGCGATTTAATCTTTACACAAGTTAAAGGTTAAACTGTAATAAAAAGCCAGCAATTTTGTAAGTAAGCATATGTTAAAATTAAAGAATTTACTCAGGTGATTCAAAAAAGTAAAACCACACGACCACATGACTTAGTATCTTCATATCCACACAATGACAGGAAGAGGAAGTGATTCAAGACTATCCTGACTCACCATCATGCTGACTTCAGAGATATACTGGGAAATTCTCAATGTAGCACCCTCTTGTGCCTCTGAGGCCATCTGCAGAGGTTCGTCCAGTAACACAGAATGAATGTATTCAGGTTATGTTAAGGCTTGCTCACGGCACTGCACCAAACTCAGGGAACATGACACACCTTATTCAACCTGGAATGAGTCAACAACCAAACCAGAATGACTATCAACATCATATCGTTTTGACAGACAGATCTCCCAAATTAGATGGAAGGTTAGAGTTAAGTTCTAGTCCAGTTCAAGGAATTCAGAAATTCTAAGAAATATGTTTGTTTTACATCTTAACAAGAGTCACATGAGAAGATTCATATCAATTTCATCTGGGTGTCCGGTACAGAGATAGGTCTGGGATTAATGTAGTCTAGCTTAGCACAAGGCCTGGGAGCAGGAAGGCAAAATGGGAAGAATGGAAAAACCTCCTGTGATGCCAACTTCCATGATGCATTTATTGTTTTATACTTTTGAAGTGAAAACAGACTCAAACATTTTATAACTCAAACTGTTTCATTTGTTGAATCAACTTAATTATAGCCAATATTAGATTTTATTTATATGTAACTGCAGTGATGGGGGCTTGGCAGCCATTCTGTCACCAGTTTGTTGACACTTTAGTTCTTTCTGATATCTTCGACTTGGAATTTGAACTAGAAGGCTTTCATGAATGTTTTTTCTTTATTCTGCTTACCATAATTACAGTCTGAACGATGCAGAGTAGGTCCATAAAACTGAAAATACTCCTTTTAGGAACTCTTGTTTACCCATCATAAGGGGTTAGCTAGCAACCTTGTCACAAGTACATCCATATGTACTGGATTCACAATGGATTTTGATCTTCTCATGTGACCTGAGTTGACAGCAAACTAACTTCTTAAAATGTTGTTTTGATATACTTTTATCTGTTGGCTACCATCATATCTGAGATCCTACCAGTTCAGCACACATGATACCGTATTCCCTGTGTCTGTGTGTGCCTTACAAAACCTATTCTACAGGACCTACACAGTGTAGCCTAATAACAAATGCCTGTCTGGGAACAAAACCTTTATTTTAATGTACTTTATTTTTAATTTCTGCACCTCAGGCTGACATGTTGGTTTTATGTATATTTGTTTTTGGCTTGGATTGCTTTCATTGGATAATGATGGCACAGCAAAGTCAGATAATTCTTGTAACTGTTAGTAAATTTGTTTTGTCTGGGTGCTGTCCAGAATACAGACTTGCCCCTGTCCCTTTCAACCTTTCTCCAATGTGCAGCTTCCTTTTTTCCCTTTGCATCATTGGGACCTTTAATCACCACTTTTCTTATTCATTTCCTTCTATTAATTCAGACTATCAATGTTGTCTGTTGACTATTGACTTTGTAACACTGTAAATGGAGGCAACCCCTTGCCTACAATACGTTCGTTTTCCAATATGCAACATGGGGCAAAAACTAATTTGACAGGTACCTTTGTTTTCCAGAATTCCAATTGGCTTCACTTATATAACGCCTTTGAACTCCAAGGCGTCCCAAAGCTCCTTACAGATTGGTCTCATTCACCAGACTCGTGTCCTTGTCTTTTTGCAATCATTTTTTTAAGAAGCACATGTTGAAGAGGAGTCCTCTTTACTATTTTTGTGCACACACAGAGTTGGACTCAATGATCATTCACATTGTGTCCCTTCCTGATCTTTACTGCACTCAAAGTCAGCACTGAGACTGATCCATTTCTAATCCATTGTCTGATTTAAAGATGTGTATTTTAATCAGATAGTACGACATGTAACTCCCTTAAATTACTACACCAGTGTTTTTTAGTACAGATCACTGCTGACCATTTTCTAAGGAATGCTGTATGGTTTCAGATTTTTTTGTGTGTTTTTCCTTCCTACTAGTATCCATTTATTTCACATGGTGTGAAAATAAACATGCCACTTGCTAGTGCTCATGCAGAACCATGCATAAATAGCATTTCAGTCACTGAGCAGCTCATAAATATACAGTCTATTACAGGACTTAATGTTAAAATAACATAAAATTTGATGGTAGGACTTAGCTATCTATGAAGAGGGGGGAAATGTCAGGCAGGTGCAGGTAATAAAAACTATGTGATTTACAAAGATAGACCAATACAGTCCATACTAATACTAATACTAATCCATGTAAACTGCTGGCACATTTCTTCTTTGTGACTGCAGAGCTGCTCAGCAGCAGTGTGCTCAGTGGTGCCACTACCACTAGTGTCTGGAAAATATATTACAGAAATTGCACTGAATACATTGATAGTCTGCTATTGCAAATGCTTTATATTAACGCATTTGTAAAAGAACTCTCTAGGTCAGAGTAAATCACGTTTATTTTGTGACTTTGCACTCCCATAACAGTTATTCTATATATATATATATAGCTTATATATATGACTAAGAGTGCCACGTGATGAGTTCATCATTTTAACATTCCTCCCATTGCAAATATAGTTGCTGGGTGACTGAAACGAACACTTCACTGATACTGATGCAGAATATCATGTTGTCAGTTACGTTGTTGCTGTGTGGTATTGCAAAATTCTACATGGTGGTGAAAATAGTGGCCACTAAGAAATGTGAAACACTACAGTAAGATTTTGGAAATTGTCAGCAGTAATGTTGATGGGTTTTAAAAATGGCCTGAATCATGGTCCCTTAATGGCCACTACACACACCCTCAGCCATGAGGAACTGGATTTGTGTGTTAATGCTTTATTAAAAAGGCGATATGACATTAGTTTGACATATTTTCCATCAGGTTTCAATGCTTTTGGTACATATCTTATTGTCTACTGTCATTGTGTCAGCTAGTCAGCTATACAATCGACAACACACTCATATTTACTATAAAATTGAATTTTTACCTTCATTTACATCTCAAATGGACATCAAGATTTTATTAGTTGAGGAGAAGTTAAGGTGATTCAAAAATTGACTCAGTAGAAGGAATATTAGCATCTCCTGTGGGTGTAAGGTGAATTTTGGCTGAGGTATAAAAAGGAAACCAGTGTCATCTCCTCTCTGTGATACCCTTGCTCTGCCTTAACAGACACATACAACTCACACAGACACACTGACACATATATCTCCCTGTTCTCTTCCAACATATCAACGTATGTTACATTTAGATTAGGTGAAAATGTAACCAATGAGAGACAACCTAAAGTCTGTCAAATGTTGTTTTCTGCCCCATGGTACACCTACTGGAATACCAGTTGTGCGGTTTCATGTATATGCTGTTTCAGTAATCTCTCAGATGGGATCCAGGAAAAGGTTTCATGCAACAGATACATGTTGAAGTTGATAACTTTGCCAGGCTGATGTGGCAAAACATTCTCCTCAGTTGAGTCAAGGCATTTATTTTGTCTAATATCGAGGTACCAATATTAGATTGGTGACAAAAATGTTCCATTATTGCTTTAAAGCGAGTAGCCCACTTATTGGGTGATCTTCAAGATACTTTATTTATTACAATCAAATGGAAAGAGTTTTCCTATACAGACATTTCATAAAGCAACAGTGCTGGTCTTGAGAGAGAAATCTTATTGATTGGGGCAGACTTTTGTAGCGCAGAGCCAAGAAACGGCAGTTTTTCATAGTGCAAGTTGAATATCTGGAGAAACTCAGTGATATGAGTGAAGATCTGACTAACATATTTGTCATATTCCTTTTCCTTTGTTTGTGACCATAGCAGTTAAATATCTTGGAAGAGCTCTAGGCTAGAATTTTGAAAAGGCAGCTACAGATGCTAGATAACAAAGAAAACTTACAAGATTGTAGTAGCCACGCAGGGAACCAAATGTGTTCACTACCTTATGCATTTGGGTCTTCTCAAGGTTGTTCTGTCAATGGAATAAACTGAAGCTGTCATTGCTCATAAAGTGCCATATATTGTCAAATCTAGTAAATAGGCATCAATGGAATGCAAATACATCTTGTTTTGTGACAATTTAGGTGAATTTGTGGCCATGAGAACTGTATATAAATAAAATATAAAAGAACTTCCGAACACCTCCGAAACAAACTATCTAAAGATATAGTTTCTCTAGATGGCATTGCACTGGCCTCCAGCGACACTGTAAGGAATCTTGGAGTTATCTTTGATCAGGATATTTCCTTTAAC
>JAVQJL010039299.1:0-23999 GCA_036024295.1 Nannoperca obscura
GCAGCAGGAGAGTGTGAAATCTGAAATCTCTTCTGTTTTTTTTGATTCATCGTAGCCATATAAATAGAAGAACCCAGTTTGAGAACCCAGTCCTGGAGGCTAAAAGGAGACTCCAGCAGCAGCAGCAGATGCAAAGCCAGGGTCTGTCCTCACTGCCCCTTCCCACCATCTACAGAGGTAAGGAGAAATCTCATTCCTTTACCATTATCAGGGAATGTAGTCATTATCAGTAATATATCTAAGTAAACACAGCCAAGTGCTGGAGCTTAGTCAGATCAATCATATGTTTTATTATGATGTTATTACATTTTAGGTTTTCTACCAAAAAATGTTTTTGTGCTTTATTAAGTCTCTTATGAGCTTCACATATTGACGTATTGCTGTTCTTTTCTATTTTATTTTAACCATTTTTTTAAATGAAGAATAATGTCGTATTAAATTGTTTTTGTAGATTGTATTTCTTTTAGAATTATGGTTTGAAAAATCCAGTCACAAAACCTATTTAGTGGTGTCAAATTTGGAAAACTCATTTGAGAACAGTAATCCAACTAATCAGTGAAATCTGTGAGGATGTTTTATTGTAACTGAAAGCAACTGTGGGTTTTTAATAGCATCATAACCAGTAAATAATGTAGAATAATGCTTTTACTCAGTCAAACTATGACTCTGACTTCATATGTGTAGTGGGTGTTTATTATTGTGTGACACCACCAATTCATATAAGCCAGATCCAGAATGCTGCTTATACAAAAAGTCCCAAAATGAAGAATTAAAGAAACACGTAATACATATATAATATGTAATACTTGAAAATCAGAATAAATACTAAGTAAGTAACCCGTCTTGCCTTCTTTTCCAGCCTTGTGAGACAATGTATGGCAAAGTTAAACATATCGAAATTGAACAAAACATTCAGATTCAATCGATCAATATAATATGTACAGTACAAAACAAAATGGGACTCACTTTCCACTTCTCCCAAATTCACTTCCTCCACTTCAGGAGAAACTTGAGGCCCACGTGTTGCTTCGATCACCATGGCAACATGCAAAGAGGGGTTACAACCGAGCGTGTTGGCACAAGATTGTTAGGAACAGGACTATTGCTATGCAGTCAGTCAAACAGTCTGCTGGGACTGATAGGAATACTTGTTGGTGATAGAAATAGTGCTCTACCCAAGTGAACATGTGGGTTTAAATGTGATTCATTGTTTTGTTTAATGACTGGTTTGTTACTACCTGATTCCAGTGCTAACTCTCCACCAGCCATAGCAGTAGGATGTGTCTGGACTGGTGAAGTGGAGGTTTGTTTCCATAGTAACGTAGTAGTCCAACGCTCTGAGTCGAGAGCCTGTCTCCGTGGTTACACTCTGTGTACATTCCAGTGAGGCTCTCTCTTCTCCCTCTCCCCACTTCCCCCTCCTCCTCCTCCTCCTCCTTTTCCCTCCAAACTTTGGTACCAGTGGAGGATGCCACCCCCCTCAGAACCCCCCTCGCTCGGGTCGGCCCGGTGCCCGAGCGCTGCCACAGCCTCGGCGACCTCTCCCGCTCGCCAACTCCGGGTCGCAGGGCCGCAGCGTACGTTACATCCTCCTCCGCCGACGTCTCCCCGCTCCGGCGTGTTCTGACTCGGCGGATGAATATGTGTCCCCACCACCAGCTGCAGCAGCCGCTGCACACCTCCGCCTGCACTGTGGTGCTAGAGCAGCCTGTCTGTAGCCCCTTCTCCCTGTGGCACTTTGTCAGTAAGTAGGCCAAGAGAGAAGCAAAGGAGACTGACTGTCGTTCTCATGGCTGCCTGCGCTCGTTTGACTTACTGTAAGCATGCTCGCTCGCAAGCAAGCTTTTCCCTTGAGGCCGTTGAAGGATTTGTGTGACAAGCGTGAACCATGACATGTCTTATCACCTGGCATAAGCAGGCAGGGAGTGTAATCACTCTAGTCTATGTCTGGACCAGTAACGACAAACCAAGTATGTAAAGTAGCACACTAGCCACGTCTCCCTCCAAGGTGCAACGATTGGAGACTTGGTTAAGTGTGACTAAGCTTGTTGGCTGAGATCCTCTCATTCCTACACAAGGCGCCCCTCCTGCAGAAATGTCCCAGCTCTCCCTCCTGCAGAAATCTCCCAGTTCTTCCCTAACCCGCCCGAGCATATTCTCTTGGAACTGATCCCTGATTGACAGCATGTAATTTTGCCGAGTTCCGCTGCTTCCTTGTTCGCCTTTGGATGGGACTGAAGACCTGCACCACTGATGCTCTCTGCACCCCTTCTACCCACCATATCCCAGCATGGGAGGAGAGGAACAGATAGAAGTTTAGCATATTTGGGAGTACCAGGAGGGATGTTGCATTTGTACCTTGCACGGGAGCCAAAACCATTAAACCACACCTGCATCTTTCAGCACCGCTGACCCACCTCTATCCAAGTCTGCTGTTTTGCAGTTAAGATGATACCCTGCCTAGTTTTCCTGTGGCTACACCCATGTCTTTCTGGATAAGCTTTACCCATGCCGTCACCCTGTGAGCACTGCCCTGTACCAGCTTTGAGGTCCTTTCAATCTTTGCTGTTCAGCATACACTGTACTCATGTTTGGTATTTGGTTAATGTGTTTGTTTGTGTACTTCATAGAGAAGCCGCTGTTCACGCGGGACCCCACTCAGCTAAAAGGCAGTTTCTTGTCCACATCACTCCAAAAGAGCAACATGGGCTTTGGCTTCACTATTATCGGAGGCGATGAGCCTGACGAATTCCTCCAGGTCAAGAGCGTTATCCCCGACGGGCCTGCCGCAGCTGATGGAAAGATGGCCACAGGTAAGCCTCAGGCATAGCCTGAAACACAAGCTGAGACTCAGTCAAACTGAGTCACTCTTACAAACAACAAAACATTTCTTTACCTTTATTTAACCAGGAACTCTCAGGAGATACCTGGCAGTGTAAAATACGTAACACATATATACACAGTGTCACTGAACAACATGTAGCTCAATAAACTAGTCAACTTGAAATGCACAAACTCATCTTTGCTTATTTAAAATGGCGACATTCCTCATAAAATTTGTACAGCATCATACATAAGGATAGCACAGATACTTGTACACGCATAACAAATGCAGAGTTTGCAGAGAATAATAGAAATCCCTGTGAAATGTTCACATAACAATTCTAAGTGGCTTTAGAAGTTTGATTCATTCAGTATCTGGTTAGCAAAGATCCCATTTTTCTGCATTCACCTTTTTAATGCAGTGCAACTTACACATTCAAAGAAAAAGCTCCAATATGAACACAGTTTGCAGCTCACACGGTGATGTTGCTTCCTCCCCCCAAATTTAGAATATGCATGCATTGTGTTTGCAGGTGCCACTTGCTAAGCTAGTATTGTGTAAACTGTGTGTGTGTGGGGGGGGGGGTGTATGTGTGTGCACATGCGTGTGCACCAACTGCAGTTTGGCTCCTCCATTAATCATAAAGGGGACTTTATAACTCCTGGCCGTGGCCACATGGGGGTGGAACTGCAACACATCCTGTATGCAGAAACACACACAAACACACACTAGACAGACCAGCTGTGCTAAAGGTCAGGGGAATGTAACTAGCAGGTTTGTCAGTGCTCTCAGCGTGCAATGGTGTTTCTATCTGTGTATGGTGGAGCAAATACAGAGGTTATAGTGGTCATTTATCATACATAAAATACACTGGTCAGGGAGTTTGCTCTGTGGTAAAGCTATTACTCTTCTCCAAAACATGTTGGAATTGGTCTATTACATTGTATTTGTGCCAACAGACTTCTTTTAGAACACTGGGTCTTAAATATCTGTTTATAAAATGTGTGGGTGCAGCAGTCCAAAATAGATCCCTTGATGACTAATAAAGCTTGTCCTGACAATACAGCATAATAAAACATTTTAGGTCTCTGTCTTCTCATCCCCCTCCTCCCTCTTTCTTTTAGAATATCCCTCTATCTTTTCATGTGTTCCTTCCCCAGGAATAACTAACAAATCCACCTCGCATCTTCACTATGCCGCCTCCCGTTTCCTCTCCTCTCCCTTCAGCTCATCTCCATCTCTATCTCACCACCCAGCCCCCATCCCCCCACCTTGCCTCCCCAGATTTTGTGTCCTACTTCTGCAGTAACAGAGCTAGCTCAATCTCAGTATCTCAGAGCTCACACGGGCGAAACCCAGGCCCACGGAGGTGTGAAATTTCCAATTCCAGATAGATAATTTGTGCTACTTTCTCCTCATGACCTATCCTTGCTGTCTCCACAGCCAGGGAAAACATGTTCAAGCACTTGTTTTAGAAGTTTAAATATCTGGTTTACGACTGCTAGACCACATGCAGTGCAGTTTTGCCTAGGCAAGATATATATATATATATATTTTTTTTGTAGAAATGTTTTTTGTCCTTAGAGGGGTTTATTAGCTGTGATATTTTTGTGGAATACACAATGAGTTGGGTTAGCTTGAAGTGAAGAGGCTTAGTTTGGACGCCAGAGGCAGCGTTTAATGCGAAACCGAATGGTTTTATTGGTACAGAAGGTTTCAAACTGGAGAGTCTAACTGCTTCAACACTCATTCAGTAACAAGGGTTATTCCACTGAACTGTATCAGTATACTACAGTGTGTGTTGTATTTGCATTAAATAAGACACTGAGAATATGCAACACGTTTGGCATTTTTACTCATTCAGTGTCATAGTTTATAATAGATTCTATATTAAAAAAAACACAGATGAAAGGATCTAGACACTGAACTGTGTAGATTCATTAAGGTTTCCCGTAGCTTTATGGTGTTACTAAAATTTGTAATTTTATCTAACATCAAATTATGATTCAGAGCGACCATATCGTTTTAATTTGGTTTATCTTTTTCTGGTGACAATTTGTGAAACAATGGGTCATTTGTTTCAGACAGAGGTAGACAAAAGCAGGCTTCTCATTTCTAGCTCACAGCTTTGCCGGCTAATGTCACCAGCTGTTGCTAGCCAGCTAGCTAGTTAACGATATGCTCCTTGCCCACAGAAGTAAGGCTCGGTTCCTGTAAGTAAGCTAATTAGCCGGACATGCTAACGATTGCAGCTAACGTTAGAGCAGAACACCCCACACTTGCTGTTGTTTTTTCGTTTACAAAAGGCTAAAATGAGACATCTTCCTCCAAACTATGCCAGATGTTGCTCTTACTATAGCCCCATGCATGGCACTTGAGCATGTCAAGAAATCCAAAGCTTGACAGGCCTGCTGGGCCTACTTACAGTTTAGCAGACAGTCATATTCTTTCCATCATTAAAGGGGTTTCTATGTTTTTTCTGCAAAATTTTTAGACAGTCTCATTATTATTCTAGTCACACCTGCGAGTCTGACACGGTCGCAGAGCACTTTGGACTACATGTCACCCTGTTTAGCCTGACACACACAAACACACACTCGCACACAGAAGACAACAGTTTCTAACAAACGCTTGCACCCTGCTGAGACTCCAAACTGCTCTGTTCCCGTGGCCTCGTCTCGGCAGGGCCGCAGAGACCTCTCATTATGTTGACAGACTCTTGAACACACCATTAGCTCGAGATGAATATGTCATAAGGAATATGCAAGGATGGGACAGTGAAAGATGAAGTTGCAGCGTGGGCCTTGCTCCCAGAGAGTATGGTGTTTACAGTTAAGGTCAGTGTGATTTAGTGTATACAAGGACCTACAGGAGGTTTTAAAATAGATATTTGGTGGCCATGAGCGTGTTTTTGTCTCGGTTCTCTCTGTTTACGTGTCCATGTCTCTGCACATACTGCACTTGTGACCATATGAGTTTATTAAGGGTCATTTTATCCAAGTTGCAAACTAATTTACACCATGAAGGAAATTAAATTCACCTCCACTGTATGGGGCCGAAGTTTCAGAGGCAGATATCTCTAAACCATCGCACCTAAAACCAAACCAAAAACCAAAGATTTAGTTATCATGCATGTGTCTGTATGTGACTTCATAGCTTTCTGTTTCTGTATAACAAGTTGATGCTCCCACTGCACTTCCTCCCCGATCATAAAGAGTGAGATCAGTGGGCACGACGAGGGCGCTACGAGGTCACAGCACCATCATTTATTTTCTGCCAGTGTACTCAACTATTGATTCTGACGCCGGTGCTCAAGGCAAATGTCGTCCGCGCTTAAACAGATTAATTAAAAAGTCCCTCACGTCACGTTGCCTCGAGGTGTGAACTTGCTCTGTTCGATACTGGCTTCAAAACTCGCAGAGCGTTTGTCCGCAACAATGAGAGAACGTTTCGGTGATGTCTCAGCTTCAGGGTTGGTCAGGAGCTCGGCTCCACTTCAACAGGCGATCTGGGAAATCGATGTGAATTGTTGTTTTAGAAAAAGTATCATTGCCACAGCCATCACAGTCTCCTGCTCACGTTCAAGAGAAATGGACAGGATGCTTGTGATAGCAAGGCGAGGCCCAGTCACTACAGCACATGCTTTGCTAATTAATCATCATGCGAGATCTTTGTCTTTCCACTTTCTCTCTCTGCAACACACACCCGCACTCTGACCCTGCCCCCTCTCTAAAGAGCAGGACAATTACGCCTGCAATTAGAAAATAATTGTTTTCATTTTCAGCCTAGGTAATGCTGTTTGTCAGTTTAAAATGGATCGCGCCTTGTGTTCCCACTTTGCCCCAGTGTTTTAAGAACCTGCATGGTGCCGGCACAGCGGAGCACAAACCCTATATTTAGTAATCTGGCTGAGACAAAGATAAGCCTGAACGTGGAGCGCTTTTGTGTGGGAACACTTAATTGTCAGCTAGGTTTTATCTACAGTGCAGTAAATTGCAGCCAGCAAAAAGCACTTGCCCTCATAAGAGGCAAACATTTTAGCCACTTGTCATCAGCACTATTTTACACTTGGAAGGCAGATAAGACATTATCTGTTGTAATGTTGATCTGTAGAAATGGTTTATGGCTGTGATGGGGAGTCCAAGGAGAGGCAGTGCTGGTGTACTGCACGGCTGATTGAGTGCTGGAATAGCTGTAGAGAGCCGAGGTCCTAACACCACCTTCAGTTAGCTGCTGCTCCACTCGCATCTGTATCTCAACGCAGTTTCTTTTCGTGGGTTTCTTTTACCAGTCTCTCTGAAAGAGTAAACGTGTACTTATACTAATTAAAGGTAACAGAGTAGCTACTACAGCAGTTGCTATCAAAAAGGCTTAACAGCAATTCATTTGTTGGCATTCGATCAACTACAGCTCTCGTGAAGTGGACGTATTATACAACATAACTGTCCGACGCTGTCCTCAGATGTCATCTTTCCAACGTGTCAGCTGTAATCTCTGCAGCTGGAAGACTTCTCTGTCCCGTCTCCCTCATTTGGCAGGTTATTTGAGGTCGGCTTCGCCAAATTTGCAACATCCACGCTGCAATTTGCGACACAAACTCATTTGATTTTACATCGTTAGCCTCCCTGTCTAGGGGCATCTGGGTAGCCGAGTGGTTAAAAGCCGTACCATATAATTGCAATGTTGCTGGTGTGATTTCAGCTGGGGATCTTTGTTGGGGGCCGTGTCTCTCTCCTTGTTTCCTGCCCATCTCTTCTGCCTCACATCCATTTAGATTGAAATGCAACAACAGAATCACTGTCTAGACAAATGGAATGAATCACACAACAGACTGTTGAGCGTGGTTATGTCGCGGCGCTGGACGTTTAGTCATTTGCTTCTCAAACAGTCACCAAAAGTTTCCGTTTCACTTTGACTCTGTAGCTCCTGTACTAATTCCACTATGTTTCTGTGTGTCATCCTTTTGTCTGCAGGTGATGTCATTGTCTACATCAACGATGTGTGCGTCCTGGGCACCACCCACGCCGACGTGGTCAAACTCTTCCAGTCGGTGCCAATTGGGCAAAGCGTCACCCTCGTCCTGTGCCGTGGCTACCCTTTGCCCTACGACCCAGAGGAAGCTGCCAACACTAACAACAACACCACCACCATCATCTCCCCGCTGGGCATCATGGAGCAGCGGCCCATCATGGTGAACGGCCGGACGGGCTACGACAACTACCTGGACTATCTCTCCCGCACGGCGCGCTTCGTCACCGACCCCGGCCAGGACCAGGTCAACGCCCAGCAGCAGCTGCTCACCCTTCACCCGGGTGACACCCACTTAGACGGCTCGCTTCCTCCCACCACCGGCACCACGCCTCCTGACAGCGTCTCCATGGCGTCCTCGGGGGCGACCCAGGGGGAACTGCTGAACCTGACCATGGTGAAGGGCATGGAGGGTTTTGGCTTCACTATTGCGGACAGCGCTACGGGCCAGCGAGTCAAACAAGTGCTGGAGCCTCAGGGCTGCCCGGGCCTGTGCGAGGGTGACCTGATAGTGGAGATAAACAAGCAGCCTGTGCTGGGATTCACACACTCACAGGTGGTGGAGCTTCTCAAGGAGTGTGGCGTGGGAGCTGAGACCAGCCTGGTGGTTCAGAGAGGTGGAACAGGTAAGACCAATGGCTGCAGGTAGGGATGGTGTGGAAGATTGTTGGCTCACCAGCACTTGAATCTCTCCGCATCTACTCCTTATTTGTGTTTTCCAGCTGCATATCCGTCTGCCTATTCATCTATGTCATCTGTTGCTGTTGTAGCAAAGTGTGTCTGTATGTGTGGTCCACTCCAAAGGCCACAGAAACCTATTCTGTAGTCCTGCAGTGCTCAACAATGGCTGACTGATACACAGCTCCTCTCAAGTGCCCTTGCCAGTCCTCTTTTCTTTACTGAGAATAACAACTTTCCTTCACTTTACTTAAGTAGATGCCACTCGGGTCAGACTGAGCCAGACCTCCGAGTGGTCAACAAATATTCCCTTGATTGAAGTGCAGTCTTTCATATGTTTTTATTACATGTCAGTTTCATGTGTTTGGAAGAGTTCACCTTCTTTTCTGAGCCACGAATAAAAGCTCCCCAAATGAAGGCGTGTCAAAAGCAGCACACTTTGACAAAATTCTGGTAGACTGCAAATGGCTCTGAAGTGCTTTTCTACCTTGTGTTTTTCCGAATGTGTGGCCCTCTGACAATCATAATTATGCACTGCACTCGGTCGTGAGTCACACACAGGCTTGTGAGATGCTGAATCAATAGGTAGCGTAGCCGACAGTTTTCTGTTCTGTGTGTGTGTGTGTGTGTGTGTGTGTGTGTATGTATTGGAGGAAGGGAAAAGTGTTTTGTGGAATGTGTAAAAAAAGTCTGTGTTCCTCTGAAAGGCTGAAACCTTCAGACAGCTTACTTCTAATGGCGACGTCTTTGACATTGAAAGTAAAAGAAGAAAGATTCACGTCTTCACTGAACGTGTCTACGGCTAAAATGACAGAACATAAGTTGTGTGTAAGCCCTCTGTGATCTGCCTACAAACTGAAGCTTTCCTTCTTATTGAATTGTGGAGGTAGTGCGTCTGCCAGCGATGACTCAGCCAAAGCTCCGATGTTGAAGATTAAAACGTAAGATTTTAATTAAATCTAGAAACAGCAGCTCTTCAACAACCCAGCAGATAGGATCTGCCTCTGAAACCTTGTTGTTAAATGTTGTTAAATGAGTTTACCTGTTCTTGATTTATCTTGGCATCCTCTAAGTGATGACACATGAACTTTAGCACTCGCTCTCATTCGTAGTGCCAAGCCAAATGGACGCGTTTGCTTTTGTGTGCAACCAATTTGTAGTTCTGTATTTTGCCTCTTTGTGTTCTGTAATGTCACATACCAATCATAATGCCAACTGCCTGGTGCCACAGACACCACTGAGACTCACCCACAAAGGTCAGCAGTGTCCTCTGAATAGATTTATTGCCATTTATTTCTTTATTAGGCTACCCATGTCTCCATCAGTGAGCAGGGAGCCAACAACCAGGAAGGGGAGGAACAGAGTGAAGATATTTGCTTCTAGAAGTGGAACATTTTTTTAATGCAAAAAAGGAAGTGCCTCCAAAATGTCATCTGGTAACATATAAACACACATACACACATGGGAGAGGTCAAAAGTTTAGTGCCACCATCTCGAAAATCTTCAATCTGTCAACACACAAACATAAAAACACCTCCCATCTGCGCAGGAAGCTAACTGTGAAGCGCTCCCGCCATCTGTCCGGGTTCTTCACTCCCGTCAGAGCTTCAGAAGGTCGCAACGTGGAGGCCCGTGGAGAAGTGGCAACCTTATTTACATGTTGTATTTCATGTCATTATTTCAACTCCGGATGTGGCTCAGCTCCACTACACAACTATACGCCGGGGTGCGGTGTCACATCTGTTTGTGTGGATTTCCTGTGACATGACAAGCTGTGGGTGCTAAAGGTGGAAAAAAAAAAACATCCGTGCCGCCCAGTCTGCTCTTAACAGAAGCATGACTGCACGCGGAATACCAATATTTAGAAATGACATAAAGAAAAGGTGCCAGAATATCCCTGTTGGGGGGGGTTAGACGTTGTAGATCTCTTGGGAGTATTTTGGGGATTATACCAGGAAAACATTGTTAGATTTTACGCTCATTAAGATCAGAGACTTCAGACCCTCCTGGGAGAAAACGGTCACAATGAAGTCTTTGTAATTTTCGTCTGTAAACTATTTTTGCCGTGACGGAGATAAACAAGGAGACTAAGGAGAAGACCGTTATTTATCTTAAAGTCTTGTGATGTCCTAAAGTGGTAAGGATGCAGGCAGAAAGCAGAAAAGCAGTGATTGCCAACTTGGGGGTCAAAGAGCAGCCTGATGGGTTATTAGATGATTGTCCCGATAAAAACAAAGTTGTGATTTTTCTGCTCCTGACTCCTGTGAAATAGTTTCACCTCTTTGGGCCTTTTTAAAATGAAATCAGTCTTCAATTGAACCGCTCACGACTTGTAAATCACACATTTGTGATATTGGCCAATAGTCAGTTATATAAATAAACTTGTTAACATGAAAAATATAATAAGGGGTTGCTGCATGTGAAGCTGTTTCAAAAGGAATATACCATGAAAATGAATGTCTAAAAGTGTATTTCTGCATCAAATTAGTTACATTTCATTACATTTGAACTCGGGAGATTGTCGTGGTGAATATTTGTGTTTCTGCACAAAACGTTCAGCAGGATAAGTACTGCAGATTAAAGCACAGACCGTGTCAGACTCCTAGCGTCCACTGTGAGATTTGAGTTGCAGCTGATTTTCTTTTCCCCACCCAACTTCCTCAGAAAGGCCAGCTCCAGTCGTTTAACCAAGCTATTACCGGTGGTAATAAAACTGTCACCATGCTGCTGGAATGATGTCCCACCTCTTAACACACCGCAGTTTGGCCCGCTCCTTTGGACCGTTGGACACCGGCCACACAATCTAATTGAACTGGCTGTTTCTCTTGTTAAGGGCGTGTGCCACCAGACAGTGTAGTAGAGAGAGGCAATCGACTGATATCCGTCAACCAAACAACTGCTCCGCTGCTGGCGCCGGTGCACTCTCCAAATATTTGCCAGTTCTGGGGCGAGCACACAGTCATGGTTTCAACTGAAAACACAATCTGAAGTGGAGGATTGAACAAGCACTGGGAGCTGACTACGTTTAAAAGAGCGCGAGTGTGCATTTTTCAATGACTGCCCCTTTATCCTGCTGACATGGACACTGCTTCTAAGTGTCTGGGCCCAGGGAGAACACACACGCACACACACACACACAGTCAAGTGGTGGAGGGATTGGCAGCCTTGCTAGGATGACACACCCCTAATGTTCGCCGTCAGAGATCACAAATGACTGGCCGGGCAAGGAAGGTTCACAGATTGAGCTTCATCAATAATTACAGGCTTGTCTCGCTCACACACACACACACACACACACACACACACACACGTTTCCTGTCGTTGTTTCTGCCCTTTATCTGTACGTGAACAATGTCCTAAGACCCAGAAAGGAGTGAGGAGTTAGGAAGGGGATTCAGAAGTGATGTCGAAACAGAAAGGAGCAGATAAATAATGTGACGGTAGCACAATTGCAGAGTGAGAATTAAAACCAGGGCGAGCCAACACGCCCCGCTCTGTGTGCAGCGAGGCTCGACGTGCTTGGCTCCACGTTGCCAGGGACACAGTGAAGAGCCAGAGAGTGCAGCAGCGAGTCATCGTTGGAATGCAGAGTACACGTAGCTTTTCAGCATCAATAAATCATTGCTACAATTGTTTTGAGGCAAAGGCATAATCACCATTAACAAAAGAGACAATCATGAGGAAAAGTGGCAGCTCCTGACACCCTTTTTGTTTTTTTCTTCATCACTGCATCAGATTCCAGACAGAAATCTGGAGATTTGTTCTTTCACTCAGCGGAGCCTTTAGAGCTTGTTGTAACGGAAGATTTAGGACAAAGTGGAAAGCAGAGGCAGCGTTCAGGAAAATGTTTGAGTCCTGTTCACAATAATGTCTAATCAGTCAAAAGTGGATTACTCAAGAACTGTAATAATATAATCAGACCGAATTGCCATTAAGTTTCACTTCACTCACTCCTACTTCCTGTTAGTAGTGGGGGTTATTTTGTGGTTTTTCCTTAATCGGTCAGGAGACAGTGACTATCCAGCGCCTGTTGGGAGCAGTTAACTAAGAAATATGTAGATTTAAGAGTTCTTATTTCTATAAGTCGACATCTCAGTTGCATCAATCTCAACCACACTTTTTTGTCTTTTTTTGTCTTTGTTTGTCGCTAGGTAGTTTGCTTGCTATGCAAGAAGATTATGTCCTTTTCCGGTTAACTGGTTCTCGAAATTACACCAAGCTGTCAATAAAGTTTTTACAATGTACTGAAGAGAGTCTTGTCAGTACTGTGCGGCTGCCAAGAAGTCAGCGGAGACTTCAGAAAGAAAAAGTGGAGCCCGACCTCCAGTAAAACCACGTGTCCTTTTTACACATGGGTTTCTGTATAAATAAAGTGAGCCAGGCTGTCTGTTTCCGCCTGTTTCCAGTCTTTGTGCTGAGCTAAACCAAGCGGCTGCTGGGTGTAGCTTCACATTTACCTTCCAGAGATCAGGGTGGTATCAATCCCAAAATGTCAAACAATTCCTTTAAGGGCAGCATTTTATTTGAATAATCTTAAATCTATGAGCTGTGGTCAGATGGTTAAACTGCCCTAACCATGATTATGTTTTGGATGTCATTGTAATGATGTGGATCTTTTTTAACTAAACAGACGCTTTAGTTTTTTTACGTTTCCCCTGGCACGCGTCATGACTCGCCATCAAAAGCGAGACATTAGAGCCCAGCTGACCGCCAGAAATGGAGCCATTTATGATCCCATCACCTTGAAAAAGTGCACACAGTAATATAGTTATGATATTTAGCCATCCCTTAAATTTGAGTTTGACTCCTGAGCCATTTTTGGCCAACAAATGGGCACTCTGTCTCTCATCACCAGTAATTATTGTGCTTGTGTGTGTGCCAGTGTGTGTGTGTGTGTGTGTGTGTGTGTGCATGGCAGACAGCCTCATTAGTGGCGATCTACACCATTAACAGGCTGTGTCCTCGTTGCCACACCAGCAGAGAGACGCAGGGCTGTAATTAGCTGCAGAGACTTTCACCTCGTCCGCATGTACGCGCGCCCGTTTAGCTTCCTCTAACTTGCCGCATTCTCCCTCACAGCTGCCCGCCCACACACTCGCACAAATGCTGAGCCACATGGTTTGATTCACACAGGTTGCACGCACATCTACACGACAGACCAGGCACACACACTTTCCTCGCCTTATTCGCACACGTCCCAAGGCAGCCTTCTGCAAACAAGCCTCCGCACACTTACATAAACTCCCCTTTCTAGTGCAGTCATGGGTAAATTGTACATTATGAACCAGCGGCCTGGTTTGACCTTTCACCTGAGATTGGTCATGTGCGCAATGGTGACCAGAGGCCGCTCTAAGAACCACGCAGGAAGGCCTGCTTTGTAGAGAAAGAAAAGAAAAGGAGGGTTTGATTCACTGAGCCTCCTCCAGACTCCCGGGGAATCGCTGTGTAACTAGACAGTGATTCATTGGAGGTGTGTGTGCAAGATAGAACAGTTGGAAACAAAAGAGAGAAAGAAAAAAGGGAGGAAAGAGCAGGGGAGCGATGAGTTCAGCTCTCAGCCAGTAGACCGCAGTCTGGCGGCCATGTTCACACTTACAGCTCTGTCACCACAAACTCCAGAACCCAGAGGAGCTGCCCGCCAGGGATCGATGTCCTGTCCGGACAGCCGAGGGGCTCGCGCTTGAAGGGCAAGATGCTGAGATTAGATCACAGCAGGAACAGAAAGGGTTAAACAAACCTTATTACCATTCAAATTAGATCACACAGCAAAAGTTAGGCTCCGCAGCTCCTCCCTGTGTGTGGGAGGAGTGGAAATACTAACCTTGGTTGCCTCTTAAACAAATCAAGCGCTCCTATTTGAGCTTTAATGGGATGAAGTGATTACCCAGTGATTGCATGAGCGTGGCTAAATAAATTGTGCTGTTTTGAGCTTTAATATCATGCATATTCAACCGTGTACCTTTCAAATAATTTGTTTTGCACACAACCACAGTGAGGCTGTTTTTTGGGGTGGTTTTTTTTTGAGAACATCAGGCAAAAATGGAACGGGCATTTGAATGGAAGTGGATAGAATCAGTTTTATGCCGTGGATGTTATGTGAAGCTGCCAGCTGAGGTGGAGATACATATTCATGAAGGGCTGAAAGATCCACGCATGTCGCCATCAATCCTAGTGTCATCACAGTCTCATTTGAATAATTGAAGAGTAGTATTAGCCTCTCATTGTGACATTAAAGAGATCTTTGTTTCTGTACGGGTGAACACATGTAGCCTTATGCGTGTCAAAGGACTGGATGTGTCTTGTCTTGTCGCCCACGCGCTGTATCTTTTGGTTCATTCACATTTTGGCAAATCATTTTCACAGGTGACTTTAAGCAAACCTATGAATATAATAAGTAGTATAATAAGCATACATGAACATTTTCACAACAAAATCCTGCAATTTGAGAAAATTAAATTAGCTCAACAAAACATCCTAATGTTTTGGGGGGGTTTTCTTTTGGGACCAAGATCTTATCTTTTGTGAACAGGTTTTTGTCTTCTGTGAGGTTTTCTCCACAAGCGTGCACAATCACACACCTGTGGATTTTGGACTTTTCCCCCTCATTATGGAGCTTGAATGAGTTAGAGATATTCTGCCCTCGGTACTGGTGTTGTACTGGTCTTGCATGCATCACAAACGGGTGACACTTAAAGAGGGACAGGACACCGGTTAGCTCAGAACCAAAGTGCACGTTTGACACCACAGGCTTCGTGTAGCTTCCTGCTGCAGAGCTGACAACTCTGATTAGCGTTCAGTCTAAGGGCTTTCAGCACCACGGACAGCTCCTTTCACTCTCTCCCGCTCTCTCTCCAGACTCCCTTTCAGTCTCTCGCCCCTTCTCAACTTTTAGCCACGGGGCCCTCTGACACCCAGCTAAATGCCTGGTACGCCTGAGTTAACAGCGACTCTACCCTGAGGATCACCTCGGTCAGTGATGCCTGGTTGTGCCCCTCGTTTCTGTCCGTCCGGCTCAGCTCAGGTTCCGTCACGCGCTCCGAGGACTGCTGTTGCCTCCTTTGCTCGCTGTGGCCGTCGCACTGCCTTCCAATGATTCACCCTCTTTGGGAAGAAAAGCGATTGCCGTTATTGTGCTTTTTAAAATATTCTTTCTGGTTTTGGGCTGATAAAATATCCCCATGTGCATTGAAATTGGCATTCAGTTGTAGATTAGCTGTTTTCACTGTGTTTCCGTTTCTAAAGAATCTTATTTGGCGCAATTTGACTAAGAGGAGCTGACAGCCCTAAAAACATTGCTGAATTTCTTTGTGTTGCTTTTGTTAATGTCCATGTTGTCGCCATTCCACCGGCAGCTCAGTGAGACGAATGTTGTGAAGTGGGATTGGAGTGTCGCCAGGCCGAGACTGGGAAGGCTGGTGCATAATTCAAGCGGTCACCCCATAATTCCACACCTCCATTTGCATACGCTTGTAGCGTCCAGTGGGAGCACCCGAAAGACAGAAAAGGGCAGAAAGTGAATCAGGTAGACGGAGCACACACCTTTGTTTCACTATAGAAACAGAGCTGGAGTGTATGTTTCATTACTGTGTGTGCGTGTGCGTGTGCGTGTGCGTGTGCGTGTGCGTGTGCGTGTGTGTGTGTGTGTGTGTGTGTCACGTACTGATGTCAGCTGCCACTGTTGTGCTTTTAACTGATTGTTTTCTTTCATCATCCGCGATAGATTTCTGGGTGTCGTGTTTGAACAATGTTGTAAACAAAAAAGCGAAACTGCGTCGAACCTTTTTAAAGGTCAAAGCAAGACGAATGAGAAAGTCAAAGGAAACGCGTGCTCTTTGCTGCGCTGCAGCGCACACAAACTGAAAGCACTTTCTTGTGAGGTACAGTCATCCTGAACCCACCTGAGTGAAGCATTTCTCAAACCCCGCTGCCTTTTCGTTGTCACTGCCGAGCCTCCTGACAGATTCATGATACGTTCACAAATGGCCCCTTTGCTCACAGTGAGAACTGAAAACCTGTATTTGATTTTTTTTTTTTGAGTCCATCATTTCAATTTCAATATCAAGACATCTCATGCCATACTAGAGGATGCTTTTCAGCTGTTCCTTTTCTTATTTTTATCTCTCTTCCTTCGCAATAAGTCGGTGCCTCATAGATATTTCTTTGCCGTCTTCTGTTTTGTGCTTGTATTGTGTTTAAGTCACTTGTGCTTTTCTTTATCCTTTCTACCTTTCACAAACACTGTTTCCAAGTCACATTCTTTTTTTTCATTTGGTTTATCTGTAATTCTGTTAATGTTTCTTTTCTTCTTCACTTTATTGTCCTCACATTTCCCCTGGAATTGGCTTTCACAGCTAAAATTACACCTCACATCTCATGATCTGTTTGTGCCATCGTTTTCAGCCTAAAGCATTTTTTTGTTCTCTCAACATTGCAGGTCACTATTCACCCTGGAAGACCCCTAAGCAGGTAACATGCACCAGCCTCCAAAACGTGGACTGTCCCGTCCTCATTTCTGCTTTTTAATCATTAATATAAAGTAGGTTTTCACTTTCGCACCAATGGCTGCAGTGTGCATCTGTATGTGCTAATCAGACTCTAATCTTGTTTTCTTTTTTATGTTTGTAAGATCTAGAAATGACTTTTCAGTCCCTCCTTCGCCGTACTAACGCTACTGATGATTCACTATATGTCCGTGGCTTTTATGACACCTTGATTACCTAACCTTTTTAGGTAATCAATAACCTTTGTATCGTAAGTAATAAGTAGCGCGCTCATAACATCACTAGGCTCTTGATCCTGTAAGTCCGAGCTAATTCATAGCCTGACTTCAGGGTATTTGAATGACGCTACAGCTATTGTGCTACCGAGTCTTTGTCCTAATTGCTTTAGCATGGCCCAAATGTATTTTCATCCCTCTTAAATCTTCATTTTAGAACATTTTTCCAATCTTCCAGATTTTTTTCCTACCCCACATTTGCGCCTTCATTTTTCACCTTTATTTCTTTTTGTCACATTAAGCAAAAGCCCTCGTGACATCTCCGCATTCAGCCTCTTCTCTGCCGCCATATATCTGCCGTCCCTGGGCCCAGTAAAAACTCCATCCACCAAACGTCCTCTTAGATCCGATTCACTTTGTCTTTCTGAGTATTTGTCACTCTCACATGCCTGCACACAAGTGTTTCCCTTTGTGCGACTGTGTGTGTAATCCATTTCATGCCTGGACGTCCTCCCGGCGCTGCCCTGACCGGCCCCTGACCCCAGCTCATGTTGTCCCAATTCCAGATCGCAGCCAACAACAAAGGAAACCTCCATTGTGTAGCTTATTAGACATCTTGTCCCCTGAAGTCCCATCATTGTTCATCATTTCTGCTCCCTTTCGATTTAATCAATCTCCCGAATCTCCCTGAGAAGAACTGTAATTCTGTGCTCTCAGGGAAAAAGCTTTGAACGTCACAAAGTAGCAGAGAGCATGCAGAGCCTCTCGCTCTTGTCTTGTCTGTTCACATCTCTCTCTCTCCTTACCCCCCAGTGTTCATTTGTTGGCTGCCCCGCCCCTCCCCTCCAGTCGCTGAACCCCCCCGCACACCAGAGTTCAGTCTTGGTTTAATTGGGTATCATTCGTTACAGAAAAACTTGTGCAGCACTGAGTGAAATATGGAGGAGTTTGACTAATAAGGCTAGAACGGGGATTGCCTAATTGTCATATCGACCTACAGTCGAGCGAAGGCTCAGCCTTGCAGCTCCCGAGAGTTGTATTTGCAAATTAGCTTATTGAGATTTGTCAGTCAAATCCAGCCAATACTGTAGGTAACGGCTATTTAATGTTGGAGCGTGTGCGCGGGTGTTTCTATTCGGTAACACTTATAAAGGCGACCTGCCTGCAGTGTCCTCTCTTCATCTGACCAGCCACATTATAGCCAGACGTGTACGTGCTTCAACAGCCTTAATCAAACAGAACAAAAGAGACCGAGAGTGAGAGAGAGATCCGGATGCAGGAGTCTAATCTCAGCCTTAACAAGGTCCCCAGCCTCAGCAGCCTGCCCTGTGCAGACGTGCTTCACATTGATGGCAGACACGAGTGAAACCACAAAGAGTGGAAACACTTTTGATTTCGTCCCGGAGCTTTCATGAAGCTGCTATGTATTCTCTGTACATCTTGAACCGGGTGCCCTGTAATGCTCAATATTAAAGCGTGCCATATGCAGACGGCCTCACCGTCTCGCTTTCAAAGAGCTTGTCGCTCCCTCCGGATCCGTCTCTCACACTTTCTGACATGTCAACGTGTCATCTTGGCTATCTGCTTAGTGTAGCGCTGTGACTCCAACGGCCTGCCGTATCTGACGCATCAAGGCTGACACTTTGAGTGACTGGTGTTGTCAAAACTGCCGGTGTCACCTCAAACAACGTGACAGCACATTTCCAAATGTGTTTTTAGATGAAACTTATTGGGTCTAATATATAATGTATCACCCTGTAAAAACAGAGTAGCCAATGCACTTTTCATAATAATGAGATACCCGGTTTGCTGTGATCCTCAAACTCACCTCCAAAATAGAGCCGCATTTATCTGTCTATGATATCCTACATGTTTACCTCTCCGTGCACACGTCCTTCATACACTCTGGTACCCAAATGGCAAAAAGAATTGTTTGGCTTTTTTTCAACTACTAACTCCACTAACACGCTCCACTCTGGCTTCCCATACGTCTAGCATGAATTGATCGTTCGTTAAACCCCTCCTCCGATCGCAGATTATCCAGTCATAGCTTAGCAACCGTAACTAGGCGCGGCAGGCCTGTCAAGTTTCAGACTTCTCCGCATGCCGTTGTTGTTTCATAAAGAAAGATTAGAGCTAATCTGCTGTAATGTCAGCTGCAAACGTTAGCATATCCGGCTAACTAGCAAACTACCAACAGTAGTAACGTTATTTTCAAAGACACTGGCTGACTATATTACAGTATTACAGTGTGGGGTTATAGGTTAGCTTCTCTTTATTTGGTTTGGGGAAGGTTCAACTCCAATAAAGATAGATAGCACTAGCAATAATACTGTACTATAATACTAGGGCTAACTAGCTCTACCCTAAAATACAAAAGCACTGCTGCTCCTTTATTTCCATGTTCTTTGGCTGATGATGATGGTGACTTTTTGCCTGGGAGTTTTAGTCTTAATTCTTTAGCTTAGTTATGTAGTTGAGTAGTTTATGTATGTAGCCATTAAGTCTTTTTTTGTTTTAATATAAATCCGATGGGAAAAATCGTTTGGAGTTTTCAATCAACTAGCTAACAGAATTTAGCGCTAGCATTAGCTTATGACGCTAACTACAGCTGGTAAAGTCTGTAATCGCAATCCCACTGTTTCAAAAATGACTGCAAAGTTGAGCGGTATATCTGTCATTCCTATCGTCATGAACTGCAAGTGTGCTGCGCGAGAAAAGAAGGCTTGACAGGAGTCGAACAGTTGTAACTAAGGGCGGCGGGGATTAGCGAACGCTCAAAAGTCATTAAAGCAAACTCTGCTTCAGTTTTTAGTGTTATGATGGTTACCAAGCTGAAATCGAGTGCCACGAGTGGGAAAGGTGGTAGTGAAATATTGACCCCTCATGCCGCTGTGCTTTACAGGTGCTGGAGCAGTGGGAGTCCCAGCAGGGCCAGAGCAGCCCAGCTCAGACCAGCCTGTCAGCCCCCGTTATCCCCAACAGTGCCCCCTTCCCAACCCACCATCTTCACAGGGCCTCGGCCCCAGACTCAGCCTCCGAGGCCTTGGCCCTGGCTAAACCAGACCCCTATGACCTTTATGAGAAGTCCAGGGCTATCTATGAGAGTAGGCGTAAGTACCAGAGCTGATACTGCAGATGTAGCGTTGTGAGATGGACTCCTCGTTGGAAGGTGGAGTAGTAAAGATTCATCACTCTTTCTCTTTGTCTCACAAACACGCACACACACAACGAGTCACAGATTCGCTGTTGTTCGCTTTGGCTGCTCCACAGGGAATGAGCTGACCTCTTTCAATCAAACTGAAGGATCTGTTGATGAGTTTGCAGCACAAACACCTCAGTTTTACACAATCTTTAGACTTTTTGCAGCCGCTAATTCCTCATATTATACCATTCAATCAAACAATACCTGCCATCAGCTCAGTCTTTTTACTGACTAGAAGGATCTTTACATCCAGACACTGACATTCTGCCTGCTCACGAATAAACACACTTAGTTAATTGAACTGTTCTGTTATATCTAAGTTGTATTTCTCTACATAATGCTGTTTCAAAGCCTTCTTTCTTTAATATATTTAATATATCTTTAATATATTGGCCTAAAAGTAGTCAGATTTAAATATACTGTGTCTACTTATATTTCCATTTCAATACCAACCATGTGCAAGCTTTTAATAGTATAATAGTATAATATTGCCTCCACACAGGATATAACCTCAGTGTCCTCCTGGTAGTTACAGCCCGACCTAAAAGTACTCAAATTTGCACGTACTGATTTATCTAGATGATCTCATCTTATTAAAAACCCACCATGTGCAAGGATTCAACTAATAGTTAATCGTTTTATAAAACCTCTAAATTCACACAGACTGAGGATATGACCTGTGTCGTGCAGGCAATAGCAGCCACGGGTAGAATCAAAAATATGAATGTAGTCCTGTTTTGCGTGTATGTTGTGTCAGCATGAGCGGCACTTTCTCTGAGGTTTCTTTCGGTTTCTCTGAGGTGGCCGTGGCTGACGCGAAACAGGACCTGTCAGAAAGTCTCCTTGTCAAACCTCTTTTGTCTTTCTGTATCTCTCATCGTCGTCTCTTCCTTTGGGTGAAGGTCAGGGGTCGGGTCTGGGGAGGCTCAGCAGGGAGTAGGAACAGACAGATTTTAGGATTTGCCCGTCTCGCTGCTGTGGGTGAAGCAGGGTGTGGCCGCATTTATGTGAACAGGTTGGGTGAAAGGTTTCAGTGGAACTACTTTCGACAGAGGAAATAGTCCCTATAAAGACTGTTCACACTGTGTTCTGTGGATTATCCAGAGTTAGATACCACTACAGGTTAGTGAGCACAAATGTTTTGGGTTCATCAATTTCAGCATGGATCATATTCTAAAATCGTGGAGTTTTCCTTTTAGTTTCCAATGCCCTTTGAGAAATGTTTTGACATTTTCAAAAACATTTTCACTTTGCTTTTGAGTTTTAAAGCTCTGCAATTTACAATCAGTCAATTTCCATCATATGACATGATCTTCATCAGCAGATGAAGTTGTCAACATAATCAAAAAATGAAGTCACTCCCGCCCACTGTCTGTGGTTACTGCTGATATATTTATTAACAATGTTTCGGTCTATTTGGGTTATTTAAATTCTCTGACATTTTTTACATTTAAACATCTACAAATGTCAACAATTGAGCAAACTACATCTGGTGATGTGTTTGAAAGCTCCACACTGCTATTTATTACTGATTTTGCAGCTTATAATTGACCATTAAAACCAGGAAAGTCTCTATAAGAAGCTCGGCCTGAGGTTTCTGTGGAGACAGCTGCGTTACTCTTTCCTCTCTATAGTCATGATTTTCCCATCATTCCTGCTGAGTCCCAGCAGAGTGCTCAGTGTGATTAAAACAGTTACAATTGGAATCAATTTTTCATTCACAGCCACTTGTCTGCGGTTGGGTTCATTTCGCTACTTTGCAGATCATGTCGTTGTGTGAAGCCCCTGATTGCAGATCAGTGCTCGCACTGTAAATAAGGGACGGGTGTATTACACGCTGTAAGCACTTCCTGACTTTAATGGATGATGCTGATATTCTGCTGTGACATTAATGCTGAGGTAGGGCCTTTCTGCCTTGTTCTAGCCTTTATGGGAGAATGTGTGTTTGCTGGTGTGCTTTCTGTCTATGTGTGCATTTGTAGGTGTATGCGCAATATGTATGCATTTGTTATTATTTATGGGTGCTTCCTGCTTCTTTTTCTAGAACCTGGCCAACCAAGGGGTGTTTTTCCTGTGGACTCCTCAGGTAAGAACCTTATCTCTGCAAGGACAAAAAAAAACCAAGAATAGATTAAATGAAAGAAAGTAAAAAATGTAATTTAACAGGATATTAATGTTGTCTGTGGTCGTGGTGCCTCAGGGGCGGAGTACCAGGACATCGAGGTGCACCTGCGCAGACAGAAGTCGGGCTTCGGTTTCCGGGTGCTGGGCGGGGACGAGGCAGGGCAGCCTGTGAGTCCGGAGACGTGTGAGAAGGCTCGTATGGCGATGGGCGTGGAACCCTGTCATTTTCTCCTCTCTAACCCACTACACACACACACACACTGTGTACACTTAACCCCTGACCTTTGACCCCTGAGAGAATGCTGGCTCTGGCTGATTTGGTGTCTTTTGCTGTCTGTTAAAGTAACAAAACAATATTTTAATCGCATCATTGAGCTGTTTATGTATCAGTATAACAACCACCTAAACACGGTCTGCATGTGACACTCACAGACTCTAGTCCAGCGTCCAAAGCCCTTTGGACCTCCACTTTCTGTATTTAACAGTCTGCATTTAATAACAGATCTTGATTGGTGCGATCATCGAGAAGAGTCCAGCAGACCTAGATGGACGTTTGCGGCCCGGTGACGAGCTGCTGTTCGTGGACGGGATCCCGGTGGTGGGGAAGCCACACAGATACGTCATAGACCTGATGCACGGGGCGGCACGAAACGGCCAGGTGAACCTGGTCATCAGGAGGAAGGTGCAGGCAGCAGGTGAGGTAACATGAATGGAGTCGATCTGTGGCATTTTCTTTGTTCCTTAATGTGAAGTTGTGGTGCGTTTCTCAGTTTTTTATTATTGTAGGACGAAAATAAAAAATATTCAACACTTAAAAGATAAGGACTGTAATTGTAGCTGAAACTCCACACAGTTTATTTTGAGTCGATCCCCCGTACACCGTCCTGCTGCTAGAAATACATCAAATGTGTTTTGTTGACAGAAAAATATAACATTTCTTCAGCCTGAACTTTTAAATGATTAATGATTAATGTTTGGATAAAGTGACTGTTTGCTCACAGAACAATAACACGGTTAATCCTGCACAGAAAAGCTTTATAAAGGTTTATAGACTGAACTGATCTCACAGGCTCACTACTCATCCTCTTTCTTCTCGTTTCTCTCTCACCTCTCTGCTTTCCCGCTCACCGCTGCCATTCTCGTCCTGTAATGATTCAGGAAACAGCATTTAATCCGTCAGAAAACTGAAGCGCTAATCTCCCTGAGTAATTACGCTGAAGCCTCCCCAAAAAACACATTAGCTCGTTCTTACACACTCACACACTCACACACTGTCTCACTGTCTCTCTCTCTTTCTCCCCCCCCCCTCTCTCTCTCTCTCTGTCTGTCTGTCTGTCTGTCTCCCTCTCTCTCTCTCTCTCTCTCTCTGTCTGTCTGTCTCTCTCTCTCTCTCTCTCTCTCTCTCTCTGTCTGTCTGTCTCCCT
>JAVQJL010039301.1:0-13336 GCA_036024295.1 Nannoperca obscura
AGACAAGGGTCCTCTGCAGTCTGTGAGGAAAACACTCAGGGACCTCTTCACCTCTAAGATCAGACAGACCGAGGGGCAGTCGCAGGTGTGTGTGTGCACTTTCATTGCATGTCAGCCCCTTCCTAAGCATGCAATCTAATGCACGTTTGTAATCGTGTGTGTGTGTGTGTGTGTGTGTGTGTGTGTGTGCGCGTGTAAACCTTTGTGCTCTGCAGTCGACACATGTCCCCTTGTGTTATGAATCATTGACATGCAAATAACCCCCCTTCCTTTTGGCAAAGCTATCCCAAAACCACATCGTCACACTGGCACCGCTCGGATATAAATATTTATCCATTCCTTTTTTTGCAAGGTGAATTTTTCATTATGGTGTCTCAGGCAGATACACACTTATCTGATTGACAGAGGCACAGGAATACACAAGCGCTTCCTCATCCTCAGACAAACTCCCCTCATACGCCTCTCTCATATGGAAATGTGGCAGCCAGGTACTGGAGGTAGAGTTATTATTGGGCTTGGCGGTGAGCCTGGCTCACGGGGAATGCAGCACTTGTCATCTGTTTATATACGAGCAGGAATGAAAACCACATTGGCAATAAGCATATGCTTGTAAGCTTGCGAGATTAGACTCTGATTTCTGCGGTGCCCACTGCTGTGGCTTGTGAATTACCGCTCTGATTCTCTATTATGTTTTTGGATTCAATCCCATTCCTGCACAGGGATTGTTTTTACAGCAGCGAGCCGCTGAATTTCAAATAGACACACAGTTGGAAATTGCCACCAGCAATCAAGCCGAACCATGAGTCCTGGCTGTGAATGAGGTTTACTCTACCAGCCGCTGACCTTCAGAATATCACCTGGCCTCTGTAGTGCTGTCAGCGTCTTGTTTGTTCTTGCATTGGTGTATTTATGTAGTTTTATATAGTGTATATAGTTATATAGTGATGCACAGTAAGAAAGATAATACAGAGGTGTAATTACTGATGTGACAAGTCTTAAAAGTTTGGAAGATTAGTCGATCAAAACAAGATTTATCGTCAGGTCTTTTTATTATCGATTAACCGTTTCTTTCATTCTTCTGGCAAAAAAGTCAAACAACTGCTGCTGAGTCTTTGTGTTTTGGACAAAAGAAGCGATTTGAAGACGTCACTTTGGGCTTTGAGAATCTGTGATGAACATTTTTCACATTTTATAAACCGATAAATCATGAAAATAATCTGCAGATTCTGAAAGTAGAAAGTAATCGTTAGTTGCAGCTTTAATTTTAATGTATGTTTTCAAGATTAGGAAAATGCTTGAATTTGAATGTACTTCTTTAAAAATATCATCTGGTCACTGAACTCTGGAAGGACCTCGTCGTCACATTAGTTTGCGGTCTCCAGACATTTATAGTAACAATTTCGATGTGATGATAAAGTCTTTGAGAATCTGGACATTTCTGGTTCAGGTGCCTTGAAAGTGCTTGAATTTGACTAAAAAGCTGTTTGATCCCGTGTGCGTACGTGTTTGGTTGACCAAACAACACGTATCTCACTGCTGCGATCGGACACAGAAACCTCGCTGCACCCTGTTAGCAAGTTGATGCTATTTTTGTTGCGGCAAGGACAGAAGCAGCGAACCTGCGTAGACAGCGAGTGAATGATTGAATGAGGGACGCGTCGCTAATAAATTCACTTTCACAAAACAGGTCACAGCAGCTGTTTGGCCTGAATTTCAGTCACAAAGCTGCTGTGGGAGTGAAAGACGAACACAAGAAAGAGGACGACAGCAGCCTGATCACAGAGGGTTTCCTGCTTTTTGTCCCAGTTGATGTGAAAAAGACAGATTCAGTATTGTGATTTTAACATGTTGTGTTTGCTCGTAATATCCAGATGATATTTTATACACTGGAATGCGTGAATCCAAAAGTAAATGTTGAGTAATCAGATTACAGAACTGAGGTATGAAGCACTTGAAAGAGAGATTGAGAGATTGTACTTTGAGTTACTTTCCCTTCACTTTCTCCCTTTAGAGGCGACGTCCGGTCCGGTTCAGAGGAACAGAAGTGACAGTGGAGGTTTATTTGTTAATAAAACATGTCTCTTCCTTGTCTTGTCTCCAGGAGCCCTGCCCTCCCCCCCTGTCAGACCCCATGACGCCAGAGGAGGTATGGTAATGATGTGTTAAAATAAAAATATCTAAAAAGAAATATTGAGTTTAATCCGTCATCAGTGTGAACTGACGTGTATTCACGGAAACATTTGACCAAATTGCAGCTCTTTTAAGCTTTTTTATTTCTGTTTCAGAAAGAAACAAGCAAACATCATTTGCTTTCTTTTATCACTTTAGTTTTTCCTTTTGTTGAAGCTCAATGCTGGAAAATATCAACATTGTCATTCAAATCCAGGTCACATGTAGGTCACAGGTGTTGTGTGTCACATTTGAGGAGGTGATTCAGAAGTTTTCTTTAACGGCAGTGTGAACACAGCCAGAAGAGCACCAAAACAATACCGTGCCCTCCAGTCCTGCTCTGTCTGCTGCTCTCCCTTCACTCTGCCTGGCACTTTTCCCACAATGCCCCACAACGTTGCCCTGTAGATTGTACGAGACTGCTGCCGCTGTGACAGCAGGCTGAGGCGTGCAGGTAAAATCCATAGAGAGGCTAAAAGGTGTCAGACATCCTAAATCTCAGAGGGGAGACCGGTGACACGCAAGGACGACACACAGGGTTTCAAGGTTTTTCACAGCCCCTCCCCCACAGCCACAGATGCACAGTACAAACCCAAACATGCTGCTCAGTGGTATTTAATGGTATGCTGTACAGTATGGATATGACCCGTCATCCTTCCCTCTGGCTTGTTTGCTGCTGCAGATCAAAGCGTGGGAGGAGGCGGAGATGGACACGCCGATGGAGATCGATGAGATACGAGTGGACCCTTCCCCTTTCCAGCTGGTGGAGAGAACATCATTACATAAGGTTGGTGGGGGAGGACAAACATAAACACACATTTACATTTAAATTTGAGCGCATATCTTTGGTGTATTGGCATTAACACCACCACCAAGCCTCCATCAGCAGATGTGTTGTTTGCTCTGAAAAACATGGCGCAGTGGTCAAAAGCTCCTCAGGGTACCTTTAATTTCATGAAGTCAACATTAAAGTAACACTTCTATCCAGGAATTAAAATAATATATTATTATATTATATATTTAGACGTCTTTATAGGTTAAGTTATTGAGTGGCACTGATGGACTTGAAGGTGAGTTGAAGGACACACTGTCACTTTAATGAATTTGCCACTGACATTAGTTTAGATTTATCTTGTAGAGTATGTAATGCTCACTACCACTCTCACATTAGTCACTTTGTGAACACTTTAATTACACTTATTCCTGGACCTTCTTGCTGAGATTGTGCAGGACTTGTTCTCAACATGTGCAGGACTCTCAGCAGCAGGTTTCCTGTTGTGCATGAAGTTAACTGAGCGTCTGATCTGTCCACAGTCACACTTTGTACGAGACTGAGCCGACTCGTCTCCGTCACTATTTATTGCGACGTTACTCCGTTTAAAAAGCCAACAAAAGAAAAATACTCAAAGAAACGTCAATTTCTTCCATTTTCATTCAAAGGTAAAATCATTACCTGGTAATTTGCATGTAATGACTCGGATGGAAAGTCTGCCGTTCATTTTATTACAAAGCGTTTATGGGGTTTTTTGGTCACAGGTGTTATTCAAGCAAAGGAGCATATAAATGGAGTTAAGCGCCTTGAGCAGTCGTCAGGTCTTTAGCTCGTGTTCCCACTCTCAGCTCCTTATGTTGTTTACTTCTGTAACATCTCATTCAGCCGAGGATGACCTTGACATCGGGGGGTAATGGCACATGAAAACCACTCAGTCCGACTAAATGGGGACAGACACAACAGAATCTGGTTCACAGTAAACACCCACACATTTACACGTGGGAGTTGTGACTGTTTGCCTCAAGATGTAGAAACTTCTTCAACTTCAGTCATGAGCTGGAGAAGCAAACATTTCAGAGACACAGAGGCTGCACTGCCTGTTAGCTGCTCATGGAGGGGAGGTTCCAGATGTTGAAGTTGAAGAAAGATTTCTGTGTATAAAGTGGTTTCTTTCATTTTTAGCTACTTACATGTGAATATTTTCAGCTTTTTTACTCGTTTAAACGCATCAACTTGGGGTCCACATGTTGACGATTTCAGTATCTTGACAGTTCATCATTCGAACAATACGTCCTGAAAACACTGAGCAGGTTAGTCAATATTAAAACAACAATAAGTGAATATGTCGTCATCCAATCAATGTGAATCTGGTCATTATCACCAGATGTAACTTCGGTTAGAGGTCAGAGGTCAGACGGGCTGTTATTCTGGGGTGTTTGAGCTGTTAACGGACTCTTTCCAATTATAACGAATAATAGTTTTATTATTAATCTCGTATCCACCAACACGTTCCCGTTGTGACGGATCTGAAGGTGACGCAGGATTCGCAGATGTTTGCAGATGTTTGCAGGATACTGAAGCGTGTCAACAGCTTTGTACCGTTGCTGTTGGTTCGTTGTCATCACTGTGATTTCATTCTCATGGTAATACCCCGAATATTCTGCTTGTTCATGTGCAAAAAGGGTGGAGGCTTTGTGGTGGAGGTGTGCTGATGCATACAAACAGCTCATCCCGGGTGTGACCTCAGCTGGAATATGCACAGGATTCTTGTGTGCATGGAAACACACGCAAGGACTTCTTTCGTCTTTTCGTCTGTGACGGAGCTGACGGAGCTGACGGAGTCTGGATTCACACACAGACGTAAAATAAAAAGTCCTACTTTGATGCGTGACCTTTCCGCTCTTTGTCTCCACAGACCCACACTTTATTCTCACTGCTCGGGCTGAGCCACGCTTATGTGACCAGTATCGGCAAACTGGTGGGGGTGGTGGCGCTGAAAGAGGTGAGAAACTGTGCAGGTGGGGCTGCTGTTGTTGTTGTTGTTGTTGTTTCTGACTGATGAAGGTCTCCTGCAACCAAAACCAGAGCAGTACAGTTAATTGGATTCTTGAAGAAGTTCCTTCTGTAGTCCTCCTCCCGGTCTGTCCGGACTTCTGAGTGTTTTGTCAGAATAATCGATATCCTCTTTCTTTATTAACTTCATTCCTTCTGTCTCTGCTCGTTATCGTCTCCTCCTCCATCCCTAAACCTCTTTTTCTTTTCCTCCTCTCTTCATCCCACCACTCATCTCCTCCTCTCTCTGCTGTTGTTTCCTGTCTTCTTCCTCCTCCTCCTCCTCCAGCTCCAGAAGGCCATCGAGGGCTCCACCCGCTCCGGTGTCCGGCTCCGTCCTCCGCTCGCCAGCTTTCGAGACATCAGCAACCACAACTCTGTCGCTAAACCTCCACCTTCTTCTCCCGCCGCTCCTTCCTCTTCGACCTCCACCTCCTCTCCAACTGCTCCCCAGCCTCCCTCCCCCTCTCCCTCCCCCCACCACCACCATCATCATCATCATCACCAAGAGAATGAAACGGAGGTGTGGGTCGAGGGCGTGAAGAAGGAGGTGGAGGTGGAGGAGAGCAGCAGCAGCACGGGGGCCTGCAGCTACAACAGCAACCTCACCCTCCCTCCCTCCTCCACGCCTCCACCAGTCCCTCCTTCCTCCACTCCTCCTCCGTCCTCCTCCATCCATCTCTCCACCCTGAGGCCCCTGCAGGGACTTGTGGAGGGGGATGAAGACAGCGACGACGAGCCGATGGTTTAGATTAGAGAGTTTTATAATGACAAACTTTTTTAATGTTTAGTTGGTTCTTCTGGTCTCCGGACTCTCCTTCTGTCTCCTCGCAGGAACAGTTCATGTTGGTTTGAAGCTTCTTCAACTCAGTTTGTCCCTCAGTTACTGAATCTGTCTGCTCATGTCTCAGAGCCCTTCTGTCTTCGTTGATCAGCTCTGTGTGTGTGTTTTTTGATACTTGTCCTGTCACACTTCCTCCTCGTTGTCTCTTTCTCGATGCTTTTCATACGTACAGTCTCACTCAAGACTGCAGCTGATATCTGGTGTTTTTAATGTTTAATGCTGAAGACTGTTGTGGGGTGAGGGTGTAGTAGCGTCCAAAACAACATTGAGGCAATTATAGCAGCCAGAACTCACCATTAAAAACCTAAAAATCAATCATTTCATTGTTAGATAACCCACCCGTAAGGAAAGAATCTGTGTATCAACATATGTTGCATATTAGTGTATTTATCAACACAATATGCAGTGAACCGATCTATTATATGTCTTCAAAAACAGGTTTTATCAGATGAGAGCAGGAGCTGTTGATTTCTTTTAGCTGCCGACAGACCATCTGGAAAGCAGCAGACTAATGGAGCTGCTCCAACCACTGTGGAAGATTGACCAGAGCCCCAAACGACCTCCACATTGCGTGCTGACCTTGTGGATGCAGCCTCGGAGCTCATCTCATCACGGTTAAGTTGATAGATGGTGCAGCTGAAGGCGGCCGACGACAGCCACAGGTCCTGGAGAGTTTCCCTCACAGAGGAAGCAAAATGGGAATATGATGAAGATGAAAGAAAGAAATGCACATTAATACACATCATGTGACATCCATCCAACAACAGCCAGGCTGACATCATGTCACACAACTTCTACATGTTAAACCAAGATACAGATGTGCTGGCAGATAATTCATGCTTTCATTATCTTCATAAATGACCTCATTAGCAAAAGTATTGAATAAAGACAGAACCTGTGCTTCGTTTGATTCTACAGGGTTCGTTTGAAGTCTTTATTTTAACGGTTGTGTTTTCAAGGTTTGGAATTTAAAGATACTCCTTCGACATATTCTGGTGTTTGGATTTAAAAGGAATCTCATCTTCATGTTTGTTTGTTGTCTCCAGTCATTTGGACAAAGATAAAGGTTTCCAGACTCCGGACTTTTTTGGTTTAGGAACCCTTGAAAGTGCTTGAAATGCAGTTGCTATTTGAACAGTAGAGCAGAAATGACCTTCTTTTCTCCTCGTATTGATTCACACAGTAAGAGTGAGAGCAGAGAGACACCACGAGGGATTTCAGTGTCCAAACCATCACATCATTTATGTTTAAACCCAACGTTACACCAAACCTCCCTCGACCCTCTCAGTGGGCGTCTAATTGATCTACAAACTTAAATTGGGATTAATGAATGGAGCCGGCCCGCCTTGATTTGAAGAGCTGCTTCGTGACTTCCTTAATAATTGCATTAATGTGTTGTTGAACTTTCCCTCCTCGTGTTGTACCCGTGCTCATTCATTTACCTCTTATCTCCTGGATTCCGTTTCTCAGGTGCTGCCTTGAAAGTCTTTAAACCTGCAGATAGAACAAACTTTACGTCCATGGTCTTCAGGGGGCTTCTTTTTGTGTTTGGTCTCGCTGTGGTTGTGGTTAATGTCTGTATTTATTTATCTTTTAGTAGAGTCAACTGAAATAAAGTTTCATTAAGTGAAAGGCTTTGAATTTGACCTTTTCTTTGTCCAGGTGAGGCGCGTTGTGGAGGCAGACCAGGACAGAAAAGTGTTTCCTACAACTGAGCTCAGTCCAGGTAGCGCCCAAATATCACACGAGACAACTGAACATAGATCAGATTTCTTCAATATGTCAGTGACACAAACATTCACCAGGTTTTTGTGTAAAATATCCCCCAAACAAACTTTTTCCTCAGAGCACATTCCCCATTTCTTCCAGTTTAACCACTAAATAAACAGTTCACTTGTATTTAATCAATTCAATTCACAACATAACATCATTTAAAACTGGGTTTTCTTATCTAGCCATGGCTTCTTCCCTTAATTGCTTTTATCTCGTTATTGTGTCACTTCTGCAGACCGCTGTGCAGAGAGGGATTTGAAATGTTTCTGGACTCTACAGAAGCAATTAAAGTGATTGATCACTGGTGTAAACACACAATGTGACTGACATCTCAGTTATTAGTCAGAGGAAGAAATACCGTAATGAGTTTCCACTTTAATTTTGTGGCGTTCCCTCGTTTCCTGCAGTCAGGGGTCACTTCTTTTAAGCTTGAATGCTTGGACACTGAACCATTAACAGGAGGACAAACAGAGGACAGATGATAATCGCAGCATCGGAGGTCTTGATCGCTGCACTGAGAGTGAATCGTCCTCTCCGGCAGTCTTTTAGAAGACATTATGTTAAAAGTCATAGTCTCATTTCCAGTCTTTGAAGTCACACCCGCACTTTGCACAAGCACGTTGCCTTTAAGGACTTCTTCTATTATGTAGCATCTCCTTATTTATTGAAAAGTATTATCAAGTTTATTAACAAAAGATGGTTAAATGCACTTGAACAGCACAAGGTCTCTGCCTGCAGACTTTATCCACGTCCTGTTTTAATGAATGAGGCCGTCGTGGTGAACAGGAGTGTTTTAGTGGAATTGATTACTACAAGAAACCCTCTGACCTTCACACTGAGAGCATGGAAAATCCACAGCAGCAGCACATTTAGGTCACGCACTGTGTTTAGTACGTGTGTGTATTGATGTCAGATAGTTGTATACTGCTTGTGTGGGTCTACTCTTACAGTGAGTGAGGATGCTTTTGAAGTAGGATCAAATAAAGGGAGTTCAAGCCTAGAAACGTCTCATTTTACACAGGAACATGTGAAACAGTTGGCGGAGGCCCAGCACTGATGCTAAATGATGTTTTGACCTATCATTAGGCTCAGCAGTGGATCTCACAGTCATAAATCCTCTGACAGGCGACCTAACGTACCTTTAAGCTGCCTTTAAATCCGTCACTCAGCCTTATGTCTTCACCGTACTCCATCCAGTCCAGCCTCATCACATCTAGCTCCTCTACTCTTACACATAACAAACTAGTTGTATCAGAAAACCTTTCCGCACCATCGTTGAGGCTGAGCTACAGTTTCACAGGCAGCTTCATGTGAACGAGCTTCTTAAAGAAGCTGTTTTATGGATAACACTTGTTTTGGGGGGTTAAGTCTAGTATATTATATTGGTTAGACATGTTCGGGGCTAGGCACTACATTATATCCCAGATGTGTGTGTTCGTGGTGGAAGAGAACAGCACCGAGAAGAATCTGTTTCCCAGAATATATGTATTTTACACACAAACAAAGCTACATTCATACAAACATACTATACATACATACAGTCTTACATTCATACAAATACATATCATTTTATTGGATTTTTTCTTTTATTATAAAAAGCAATTTGATATATTATTACTTTGTATACTGTGTTATACTGTTAGGGCAAGGTCACTGTTAAAAAGCATGCACTTTCTTTTGGTTGTGTCCAGATCGTGTGTTTGCAGATGACTCTGAGTGTGTGTGGACCGGGTTTACCTCCTCACAACATCTCATCCGGGGCTCAGACAAGCTGTCGGGCAAAGCAAAATACATTAGCTAGCATCTCAGACGCTTCTCTGCAGGGTTTCTCAGCCTTTTCCAGGTGTGAACCAACCACTCAGAGTTATTTGCGAGTGTGTGTCCATGTTTGTTGTATTGCACTGAATTTGTAAGTAGGTCATTTCTTTCCTCCTTATTTCCCTTACTTTATTTTTTAAATGTGAGAACATCTCGCCAACTCTCCGGCTTTTAGTCCTGGTTCTTTGGTCCGATTGGCCCAATCTTCTCCTCCTCAGCCTTATAAGATTGCATGTGTTCATTGTCACATACGTAATATTCCACATGTCCTGCTGCAGCTTGTGGTGGATTTCTTGGCGTTGAGTTTGTGAACGTTACATCCCACGGTCTCCTCGCGTGTCCTCGGACTCAGAGTGGGTAAATAGTTGGGAGGTGGAGGGTGTCGGGGTTGGGGTAGAATAGCTTGATTTGATTATTGAAGTATTTATTTCCTGTTTTTGTCAGTTTATTCAGGCCTTGTGATTCAGTTGGTTGCAACAACAACAATGGAGCCCTCCTCCGCCTCCTCGTCCTTCTCCAGCAGCTGGACAACGCAGGGCGTGACATCGAACGGTATCCTCTGCGCGACGGGGTCGGCGGTCTGTGCTGGCAGTCCTGGGCTGGAGCCTCTGGTGGAGGGGGCGTCCTCCCTCAGCGGGGACGGGGTCAAAGAGCACGGCTCCGGCTCCAGGGTTAATGTGACCTCTTCTACCTGTAAAGACAGGAAGTGAAGCGTTTAAAAGATGCAGTAGAACTTTCTCATGCTTGGATTGCCACAGAAACTTAAACCAAAGAATTGACGACTTTGGTAATTTATTATCAGACTTTTGATGAGAAAGGTCACACAGGTGTCTCGACCTTTGTCAGATCCTCCTCTTCCTCTTCATGCTGCTCAAGGATGCCTTCGGGCTCGGGCTCCTCTCCGACCGTCTCCACCACTCCTCCGACCATTTCAGCCATCTGTCCGCTCAGCTGGCCGACGATCTCCACCTGCAACCAGGTAAGTTTGTTGGTTTAATAGCTTGTCTTTTTGTTTGTGTTGCACTTTTTAACAGGTTTCTGGTGTTTCAACATGTTTTTATCACAGAAACAAACAGGTGAAGAAGACAGCCAGGAAGGAAGGAAGGAAGGAAAAAGAACAAGCAGAAAATGCCCCGACCACGACTTGGTTTGCACGACATCAGAGAGAAACGACAGACACTTCTGTAGGTAGACAGACACACATGCTGAATCCAAATGCTGAGAGTGGTAAACTTGCGGACTTCACAGCATGCTGCTCTGATTTAAGGATGTCCCTCGTCATGCCCACTTTTTGGCAGTGCTCCGTGCAGGTTTGCAGCTCGTGTCCTACCTTTGCAGGATTCCCTGGCAGTGTCTCCCGTCATTCACTGCGCTACAGATGCAGTGTGCTAACTGTGCCTGCTGATGTGAACAAAGCCACATCCAGAAGACAAAAACCAATTAGAAGATCCCTGTGCAACAACTGGATGTTGAACATAAACTTTAACTTCCTACAACAACAAGAAAGATAAATGAAATGCATAACGAGACGTGCTGCTTGATGACTTGTCTCGCTCATTCTCTAACAGTGACTATATTTAACTATCATCTAGTCCGCAACGTCTGTAATCTGACCATTTGGATTCAGCGGGTGAGTGCCTACGTGGTGTGCCTCCACCTGTGCAGCTCCCCACAGGTCAGCTAGCCGAGGGTGGGTGGGAGGCCCGAGGCTGTGGATGGTGCTGTTGGGAGTGGCTTGGAGGGAATGGGAGGCACTATGTGGCCTGTGCTCCAGAGACTGTAGTCAGAGGAAGGAAAGGAAAGAATGAATGAGAAATCACTGTGAAATAAGCTTCATATATTTCCATTTGATTGTTAATCAATAACAGTGGCCACATCGCACAGTGAGCTGCTGCAGCACAACACAGTTCAGCCAGGAGGGTTCAAACGCCTCGTCGTGTCTCGACAGAGCACTTTTACACTTGTGTGGGAGGAGGAGGATGCTTTTGCCTTCTAGTCACAAATAAATGTCTGCATCTACTTTTAATACCCCCCTAAAATGATGAGTCGGGGGGGTGCAGTCGGGAACAGTGAAATGTCTCATTCTCTCATGCACTGAGTGACTGATTGAAAAGCTTTATTATACATGTAATGTAATATATTCAATCTATTCGGTCTCCTTCACAAGGGAGACCATATAATGCTCACAGTAAAGCTAACAAGCTCATTTCCATTGTGGTCTCGGATCACTACACCTTTTCTGAGACACAGTCTGTGACCTTTTCAAGTTATTATTTCATAACCCTCGGTTATTTAATGAGCTCCGGGACGAACCAATGCAAGAGCAGCCGACGAAGCCAAAAAGGCCTCGGGTGTCACAGTCCATCGTGACTCACTTCATTTGCAAAACAACAACAAAACGGAGAGCGAACAAACTTTAATTTCATCCTTTCTGTTCACTCAAGAAGCACAAACACTTTGCATGTGTACAGTTTGTTTGTCCTACAAAGTTACATTTATATGTTGTTCAACTCATTTCATTTGGCTGAAGAGGATAACTTACCAACCAAACCAAACCTAACCCTTAATCATTCATATTATACATCATACATATCATAACCATAACATTTAACTTTCAACGTGATTTATTGTGTTGATTACAAGAGTCTGCAGCCACAGCAGCAGCTACATGCTAACGTGACATGTTAGCATGCTACAATTCGATCCTAGAAGCACAGCTGAGGCTGAAGGTCGTTCTTTTTTAAGGTATTTGGTGATAAACTGAGCTATTATCAAGTTTTAACAATTCATTCTGAGTGTCCCGCGTAACGTTCAACTAAAAACCACCACGTTGTCCGTCTCATGGTGACACAAGATGATTCAAAAAGGCATTAGGATGCATCGTGTGAGAACCATGCAAACCAGATGTTGACATGTTTCGCTGGATAACTGAGAACTTTGACCTGCTCGAGGCATTAGATGTAAAAGTCATGAGATCTCCAACGTCACCAGGATTCATCGTATCCAAACAAACTACCAAAAGACCAAAGTGGTGGGCGGACAGAGGAGCAGTACTACTGTTCCCTGTTACTGTGTGTCTGCAGTACCAGTATGTGAGTGTGCTCAGTCTAATGCTGACCTGTTGTTGGTACTGCAGAAGCTGCTGCTGCTGGTAGTGGTGGAGGTGTTGGAGCTGTTGGAGTTGGTTGTGCTGCTGCAGGGTGAAATGGGTCTGGTGCTGCTGAAGGTAACCGCCGACTGTCCCCTCAAAGCCCTCTCCAGGTGTGCCCCCGGCTCCACTGCTGCCGCCTGGAACAACCACCAAACACTTAGTACGTAGTGCTCAGAGACGCAGCCCGGCCTTAGAGCGAGGATCCAGTCCTCACCTGCAGCCATGATGTAAGAGCCGGCAGCAGGCGAGGCCATGCCCGAGGGCTGGCTGGTGATTGGGTCCCAGGCGTCTGAGGATGACAGGCAGTACAGGCCCTGTGAGACGTAGGTGTGAGGCCAGACGTCTGCAGAGGAGTGGTGGAGCACCTGGTCTGTACGGGGAAAACGCAGACAGAACTTAGACGTGGCTAAGAGAGAGTGAGTGTGTAACTTTGGCAATGAATGGAGGGGAAGAAGAGGCACAAACACCTGTTTTAACACCACTATCAACACAAATCTGTGGACGATCTGATCATTTTAAGCTTTTCAGTCTTGTTCAGTGAAAGTAGTGAAGGATTCTCAATGTGCATGTCTTTAGATAACACACGACGTGACAAGACTTCATACAAATACTCTGTTTCTGTTTCTGTGCAGGAACATGAGACACCGTGAAGAAGAGCCTTTAATTCAGCCTCTAAACAGGTTTAAGATGTGTACGTGTGAGAGATCAACCTGACCTCGTCTTAAAGGAGCAATCTAATAACTTTAATTGGAGGATG
>JAVQJL010039304.1:0-14718 GCA_036024295.1 Nannoperca obscura
GAGAGGGAGAGAGAGAGAGAGAGAGAGAGAGAGTTAAGTTATGGATGGGAGTTGTAAGTAACTTTAGACAGTTGGGCCTTTCATAGTGTTATTGTTGGAATGCAGTAGTTGCCAGGCAGGTTGGTTGTCAGTCACTAATTACACTAATTAGATCATATGTACTGCAAGATTTATCTGCAAGATCAGTCTAAATACAATCTAATCTCATTTTAAGGTTTAAAGTGCTTTATTTCCACGTTATCTTTTTATGTCACGGTGACAAATCTCCTAAAAGCTACTCAACTCTGTAACCATTGACTTTGTGTTTTATTCATTTAGCTTTGTATTCAAATTCTGTTTCTGTTTTTAAATTGTCTAGCATATACCCGTTGCTGACATGGTGTGTGTGTGTGTGTGTGTGTGTGTGTGTGTGATGTACTTCTCTTTGCAACTCTGTATTCTATGCCTTGCTTTTCTAGTTTGTTCAGTGCTGTTCTATCTCGTGTGTGGATGTTTTAATTGTGATGTGCCAAGGGACTGCAGATGAAAATGAGCCTTAAGTTAGCTCTGGTACAATACATCAAATGGTAACATTTGTTCCAAGGAATTTTCTTACGAGTATAACATACCCTGAAATTGTTGTGTTGCGGGATGATTACATGATATTGTATGACAAAATGTCAAGAAATCAAAAGTGTTTCATCTTTAATAGTGGATTTTTTGATGAGGTGTATGTCATTACATGTCAGGTCTGTTGTAAATGTCAGACAGAAAGACAGATGAGAAGTGGCAGTATTGTGTGCTGATCGGAGACGCCTCCTTTGACCTCCTCATGCTCTGTTTTGAATTCCAATCTATTCTGGGAGGCTGCAGTCATTTTTGCCAAGGTCTTGCCCTCATTCTCTTTATTCAAGTATTTGTTTTATAATATTTTATTCATGGCCCAGGAGTAAAAATGTCTTTCCACTTAGTGATTGCTGGTTGAGCCTTTCCGTGCAGTGCCGTTGGAGCAGGTAGCTGTGAAGTATCTAACTTGGTTGTTTTGGCAGGTATTGATGTGCTGGGGCTCAAACCATTGACACAGCAGAACAAAACTCCCAACCACTGGACCATGTGGACCTTACATGTAGTCAAAATAATTAAGTTTGACAGTTAAGTTCCTGTAAAACTTCCCATCGAACTATGGAAGATTGATGGAAGGAGAAGATGATTTATGGACAGATGAAAGATGTGCTTGCAGCTGCATGGTTAGAGGGATAGATGGATGGATGGAAGGATGGCTGGATACAAGCATGGATGGATGGTTAGAGGGATGGATGGGGATGATGATGGCAGCCTGCCATGTATCCAGGCACTGTTTTGACAACAAGAGCCTCGCCATGGCTTCCCTTTTGTCCAGCCTCTGTTTATTTTGCCACCTGCTAGTCTGGGGGGAATGGGGTCAGCTCAACATTAGTAGGGTCCTGTCACACACACACACACACACACACACACACACACACACACACACACACACACACACACACACACACACAACACATTTCAGTAGGTTGCTGGGGAAGTAGATAACACATGTACACAAAAAGTTCACAGGCCATTGGGTCACTGGGTGCATGTGTGTGTATGTTTTTATTAAATTCAGTGAGTGTGTGCTCTTATGTATAAGTGTGTGTGTGTGTGTGTGTGTGTCTGATTGATTGCACAGCTATTTTGTGGGCATTTGGTGGGTTGTGGAGTGAATTAGGTAGAATTCCGTGGTCAGACGGAATGTTTAAGGTTCAGAAGCTCAGCCTCTCAGTTCAGAGGGCAGCTAAGGCCCCTCCACTAAAACAGAGAACCAAAACACTGAGCTAGTCAGCTGCTGTGACAATAAGATGGTAAGATGGACATTGATTTGCTTTATGTTTCTTCAAACAAAGGCAGAATACATTCGAAAGGTGCCCCTTTTTTGGAGAAGTCAAATTGGGTGTTGGTGTGGCTTGTAATACATAAAACAAAACAAAAAATGAATATGAAGGAATATGTGCATGTCGACTGAATTAAATATTAGTTGACTATTTCAATGTAGTAAATATAATGCATGGTTAGTAAGTGTCGAGGGAGATAAAAATATTATCTAAACCAACCCTGTGTCCCTGACTTATTCACTTACATTCCAAATATTATACTCTCTTCGACTTTTCAAAATTGAATGACATATTGAAAAATAACAATCACACAAAACTTTTTTTTTTGAGTAAGAGCACTGCACACTTGACCAATATTACCTTAGAAACAAAGCCAGGAACCCAATGTTGTAATTGATATGAATATTTCAACAGCAAGTACTGCAGGGTGGTCTGCTTTGGGTAAATTATGAAATGAAAAAGAAATGCCCTAACCTGGATTTAGCTAACTTTAGTTGAACACGTGATTTAGATGTTGTTAAAACTAATAAAAAATATAGATCAGCTCTGCATAAAAATTGACATTATAAGTTATTGTGTCTTCTAACTAAATAAGACATCTCCTCCCCTCAGCAGCTGTATGCTCTCGCACTGTGCACATCTGCCTAACATAGGATTGAGTCAGGTGGTTAAGTGAACGTGGGGCTGATCTGTGAAATGTGTGTTAGCTCTCTGGTTAGAGACTAGGAAGGATTGTTGGCTTCACTCAACAGCTGCTTCAGCTTCACTGTAGCTCTGTCAAGAACAGGTAGTGGAGAATGGATAGTTTGGTGCTATCAAATACCTTTGTAGAAATGTTCTTTGGACAGTATATGAGGTACATGACTGTTATGTTATTATGGCAAGACGAGACCTGTTTTCTTTAAAAGCAATAACTGAAGAAACATATACGATGTGCAGTTCACACTTTTACATGTACATTGCTACAGGAAGATTATTTGTACATAAACTAACAAATTCACAAAAAGATACACAGATTAAACACAACCAACAAATCTTTAGGACACATGCTCTTTGTTCGGTATACTATGTTCGTCTAAACACTCTTTAAAAATAAATGCTATCATCTGTCAAATATTTTACACTAACAGTAACACCAACTACAATTGTAAAATCTATCTAGGATCATTAATCTGTGATTTTTACTTGTTGTCAATGCCTTTTGTATGTGTGTGTGTGTGTGTGTGTGCGTCTCCCAGTCAGGTTTGATCCGTGTGTCTCAGGAGCAGTATTTGATTGCTCCGTTACCCCAACATCTGGCTGAACAACATAACTACAGCGCCCCTCATGGTCACCACCCGCATGTAGTCTACAAACGCTCAGCAGAACATATCGTCCACAGAGGATCTAGCAGCCCATCTAATTCCAATTCTTCTGGACCTGACAACCCGTACCTTCACCATCATCAGCAGCAGCAGCATCACCACCATGACAACCAGCATGGAAAGCTGCAGAGGCAACACTTCTGCGGACGCCGCAAGCAATGTATGTAAGGGAACCTTATATTCCTTATACCTCACCTTCTGATAATTGTGTATTTATGTTGAGGAAGTGAAGTAACTGTATACTGAGTTGCCTTCATACAAATCGTACATGACAACGAGTCATATGTCAGAAGACTGTGGTGTGTGATATAAATCAGGCTGCCCAGAATTTGTAGCCATTACATTCTTTAATTATGTACTTCAAAACATCACTTACTCTGTGAACAAATCTCTTTTTTAACATTATGATTTATTTTTGCGGTATAATATATACATGTTATATATATATATAAATAACATGTAACATATATATATATATAGTGTACTCATACTGGTATTTCCATTTTAACCAAAGGAAACCAAAGTAACACCACTTCATAATATAAAAGTGTTGATTTAAAATTTAATAGAGCAGTTACACATTCATTATGAAGATTAATGTCTGTATTAAATGTTTTTGTGTGCATTTGGGTCCATTGTAATCGGCCTACATCAGCCTGAGGCTACTCAGCCCACAGGCTAGTTTACAGTTTTATCTTTCCTTCTAGTGGTGAGAGGTAGGAAGCAGCGTGGGGAGTGAATTTCCTGTCCTTTCAACACCAGAGGCTGTGCTCTTATCACCCGGCACGAGACAGGAAAAAGACATTTCATTTATTTGACCCTCACTGCTGAGTTCTTTCTCTGTTTTTGTCTCTCTCCCTCAAACTCTCTGTCTCTCCTCCCTTCCGTCCTTCCCTTTTTGCCCTCCTAGACGCTCCCATGCCTCCTGCTGAGGACCGTTTCATCATGCCTGATGAGTTTGCGATACCTGAGGCAGAAGGGCCAGGCAGGGCAAAGAGATCGCCCATTAACTCCAACAGGGTGGGCGGCCTGAATGTGGAGACCCTGGTGGTGGCAGACAGGAAGATGCTGGAGAAACACGGCAGGGACAACGTCACCACCTACGTCCTCACTGTCATGAATATGGTGAGTGTGGAAAAAGGGAGGAGAAGCAAAGAAAGATCTGGCATGTAACATATGGCTCAGAGACACATGGAACATCTCTTGTATTGCTCAGTTTCTCCCATCTCTTGTTCATTTATCTAACATGAAATACTCTCAACAAGCCACTATGACCTGCAAGGCAAGGGTCACATGACCGAGGGGGCTAGCCCAGGTAGCTCTAATGCTAGTAGGCTAATCTGCTAGCATGTTCACTGCTGTTTTCCTGCCAGACATTCTGATCATCAATGAAGTCTTTTTTATTAGCTAAAAATATAATACAGAAACTAGAAAGTAATTTGTATTGAATGGATCCTTACAGTGAGACTATGCTACTTTTAAAAGAAGATATAGCTATATTAGATATAGTTTATTATCTTACAAATGAAAAGTTTAATTAATAAGCATTAAAACACACCGTTGCTCCATTTAATTTACTGGGTCTGGAATGTGCCAGTAGCTTACAGTAGCTCATGTCAGGAAACGTTAGCATGCTACCAGTCTTTTTCGCGTTCATTTCTCCCATAATCATCTTTTTTTTTTACATTTGAAAATGTTTGCATTCTTCAATACACAATTTGCGAAAACTTAATTAAAGGTGAAAGAATGAAGAAACACGGGCGGTTGATTTGCTTTACTCCATTTTCATTTCATTGACTGAGTTTTGCTAACTTTTCAAGGACACTACAGTTATTCACTACAAGTAGACAAGCTAGCTAGGGCTAGCAAAAAGTAGCCTACTGTCTCTGTTGGTCACGTTAGCCTTGCTTTGCAGATTATAGCAGTCCGTCAAAAGTTATAAGGCCATAAGGTTATTGACCTTCACACAGCTATTTTGTGAGTGCAAGACATTTCTGTGATCTAGGAAGTAGGTCTTCTGCTGTTCTACCTCTATGCTAACCCACATTAGAGTAGTTCAGGCATCCTACACAAGGCTAAACATTAATTAGTATTTATCTCAATAAGAGGACAGTTTAGGACAATCAGAAAACCATAAACATTAAATTTGACACGTGGGATATTTCTACTTAAACTGTGTCCTACTTTTTTGCAGGTTTCCAGTCTTTTCAAAGATGGCACAATTGGGACGGACATCAACATTGTGGTGGTTAGCTTGTTATTACTGGAACAGGACCCTGTGAGTGGATTCAAACTACAATTTACTAAAAATATGTTGTTTAGCATTGAGCACTGGTGTTTGATAAATTCACTCAATCACTCTTGCTATGTTTCTCAATTTTGCTCCTTTCATTTCCAGCTGGGCTTGACCATCAATCACCACGCTGACCAGTCCCTCAACAGTTTCTGTCAGTGGCAGTCAGGTCTGGTGGGCAAAGGGGGTAAACGGCATGACCATGCCGTTCTCCTCACCGGACTTGACATCTGCTCCTGGAAGAATGAGCCATGTGACACCCTGGGTAAATCTGCGCTCAGCTAACTTAAAAAAACCGAACCTTCCAAATATTAGCCAAACGTGAAGCAGCAGTTTTTAGTATGTAGTACGGTGACATGGGTCTCAGTGGTGTTATTGGAGTATTTAAACACAGTCATAAACCCAAGTCTATGTATGATTTATTGGCATTATGCCTTGCTTGGATAGTGACAGTGTAGATGCAGACAGGAATCATGGAGAGAGACGGTGGAGGTATGGCATGCATCAAAGGTCCTCGGCCAGAAAATGCAAACATCACCTTAATTAACTGTCACTTTGGGGAAAAGAGCTTTTTAAAAAGTATCCTGCCATAGTTGTCTGTCAAATCTGCGAGAAAAGCAACAAATGTTGAGCAAGAACCATGCTTCCCCATGTCTGAAGTGACTGAGTTGCTCTTTAGGATGAGCTTATGTTCAGCTTACACATGAACTGTAAGGCTTGTAGGAACAAAAGGCAGCTGGAACAACCAACTGTAGGCAACTAATCTTGGCTAATATCTTAATCATATTGCTTTCACTCCACTAATTGCCAGTAATCTTAGGGCAGCACTTTATCTCATTAACTGCAGGAGATAAAAAAGTTAAATGTGACTATCAATTAGAATGATGTATTAGCTGTATGTAACTTCTGCATGTCTGTAAAAAAAAGGAGGCATTGACTAAGAAAAAGACAACACAAAACTGAGCCGAGAAAGAGGTCAAGAGGCTTTGAGAGAACAACACTGACACGGTTATGTCTGATCCAAAGTCTGCCTGTGTTATTCAAGTTTAACATCTGGCTCTTTAAATCAAAGGCTCAACCACATATTGATGTTTCTACTGTACAAGTTATTATATGTTTTGGGTCCATTGGGTGAAACCGCTGCCAGAAAATGAGAACAACCACGGCATATTTTAATCAGGTTGTCACTTACAGTAAATCTACTGTACTCTACAATCTAGGATTACTTGTCTTTTTCCCAATGCTGTGAGGTCTACCATCAGCAGTAGTCCTTTAAACTTGGATATCAAACTCTAGGAACAAACTTAAGTTAAGTCGGTCAGGGTGAGGTTGCACTTTGCAGCTGGTGTGAAATCCCCCTTCGTGCATGCATTTATGCAAATATGACATTTGTCGCCTGCCAAATCTGTCAGATTTCAACAGAAAGAATGTGCTGTTAACCTTTGGCTTTTATACAATCAGTATATTATATTTAATAACACCGTATCCCTCTTCCATTGTTTATGTAGGTTTTGCCCCCATCAGTGGAATGTGCAGCAAGTACAGGAGTTGTACCATCAATGAAGATACAGGACTGGGTTTGGCTTTCACCATTGCTCACGAGTCTGGACACAAGTATGTCTAACAAAAACTCTATCACAACAAACGTAATAACTCACACAGTTTCTGGACCCACATCACTTTCTGAATTCCACAGCTGCTATTACAATCACAGTTACAAAAAAAAAACACATAATAAAACATGAAAAAAAAAACACTGACAGAAATGTACCTGTAGATTTAAACAGATGGAACTGTGTCAAGAATGAGCGTCAATTTAAAGTGGTACACAATACCAGTCACTATACTGACAGCTGTGCTGTGAGTGGATAATGAATCTATATTAAACGAAATAAATGTGTTCTGATTTAAAGAAACAAACACACTCTGAAATAAGAGCATTACGTTAGAGCACTACTTCATCCACTCCATGACACTTTATGAAAGAATCATGGAAACTGCCTCAGGCCCTGCAGTTCTGTTTTTGTTCATACGTTTCCATTGAGATAGGAGGCCGTTTATTTTTGATATTTTTTTTATTTCATATTGAAGTAAAACTCTTGTGTCTGTCTGGCACGCGATCAACACAAACTTGGAACAAATTGTTTTTTTCTGTTCACCTAATCCAGGTGGTAATATGTCACAACATCTATAAGCTGCAATATCCTAATGAATGTAGCCATCTAAATAGAAGGCATGCCCAGAAACATGTTAACTCAAGGCCTAAAACTGTTCACTGACAAATTAACAAAGAAGTAATTGCTAAACATATGACAAAGTGATGAATAGAAATAAGGAAAAAATCTTAGCTACGAGCATCACAGCCATGTGATATTTTCTGATGACTCAATGCAGCAAGCTATATTTTGTTAATTTGGATTTTTCTCTCCAGTTTTGGGATGATCCATGATGGTGAGGGGAACCCTTGTCGCAAGACAGAAGGCAACATTATGTCTCCCACCCTGGCTGGAAACAACGGGGTCTTCTTCTGGTCCACCTGCAGTCGACAGTACCTCAGCCGCTTCCTTGGGTAGGCCTCAACGCCTCATGCAAGTGCACAAACACTGTTCAGTTTGCCACTCGGTTATCATTACTCTCTTCCTGACTGACACGGGTGGTTTGCTGTGTTCACCAGAACAGCCCAGGCATCCTGTCTGGGGGACGAGCCCAAGCAGATCGGCCAGTACAAGTACCCTGAACAGCTTCCTGGACAGCTGTATGACGCAGACACGCAGTGCAAGTGGCAGTTTGGCTTAAAGGCCAAGCTATGCAGCCTTGATTTTGTCAAGGTGAGATATGTCTTTACATTTTTTTAACATGGTTTAAAGCTGCTATAATAAAAAAAATGATATGAACAATGGATCACATTCACTGCTACTGCTTTTACCAGTGTTGTAACATTCTAGGTAGTGAACAAAGTGGAGCATTTAACAGCTAAAGAGCCAGATATTTCCATCACGGGTTGGTGTAGACCAAAACAGAGATAAAAGGTGAATAATGGATATTCGAAAGGCTAATGTTGCTCCATGTCTGCTGGATGTGTCAAATGGCTGTTTGCTCACAATCAGTCAACTATATAAATTGAAAGGGAATTGCATTTTTAAACCTAGGCCCTATTTTTTTTTACAAATTTGACAAATTGACAAATCAGGTCTATTCAATTATTTGACAATAATTAAATAGACCTGATTTAACATGGACACCTACTATCCTGAATCAAGTATTTTACATGTGTCCCTTTACCTAAACCAAGACTTACTAGATGAGCCTCCAGTAACGAGATGGAGCACCCAGATCATATAGGAGTTGCAGTTGTCTGCATTACAGTGCTAAATTGGCACGGTATTAATATCGTGCTATTAATTAGCATGATAATTTGCACAACAACCTTCAACCCCCCACATCTGATCCTGAATTAAAACGCATTCCACCATTTGAATGGGAATCGCCTGCACAACCCCTCCTTTATGTGCCTTTATGTGCATTCAATGATGCTGATTCACATGTAAATGCTGTTTAAAATACTATGGGGTTTCCTCTCCAGGGCTGTAATTGCTGGGAAATCGACGTTCCCAAGTCATAGATGTGACAGATTAGCATACATGACATCGCCTTGGCTATTCAAAATCCTGTTATGTTTTCCCTGACAGAAGGTCAAATACTACATCTCAGCATTTCTCAGACGTAGTGTATGCATGTCGGTGGGTGGTAAATTAACCTACACGTTAATTAACGTGGATTTGGGGCTGCCTTTCACACTTTTCCCCCCTTTTTTTGTCCCTGATGGGCTCATGTAGAATGACTTTCAGCATGCAGGTGTCAACCACCTGCTCGGCGTCACAGAAGTAGATCAACCCGAGGACAAAGACTCCAAAACATACACACACACACACCGAAGTTGGTTTTCCTGCTCTTACCCTCCCTTCTTTCTCTCTCGTTGCCAATTGCAGTTGGGCAGGTTGCCAGACTCTGCCGCCTGTCTTTCGACCCAAGGCTCTCCCTCTGTGCTCACTCGCTCGCTCTGTCTCTGTATTGTTGGGTCAGATGACACATACAATTATAGCCCGTTTCATTAAAGAAGTACAGTGATTAGATTTGACACCGAGGCTTTGTGGAGAAGCTTATCCCCGGTTATTGGGCCGGTGGGGGCTCATTGACCAGTGTGATGGTGGTCCTGGCAAGTAGCAGGTGCTGTCGGGTCAAAGAACATGAAAGAGAGGAGGAACATGATTCCAAAAGGCCACGGTCACAAGAAAACTGATGAAGGTCTCATCCTGTGTGTTTTTGACTTGTTTGGCAGGACATCTGCAAGTCGCTGTGGTGTCATCGCACAGGGCACCGGTGTGAGACAAAGTTCATGCCTGCTGCAGAAGGTACCAGCTGTGGTCCTGACATGGTGAGGAAATGTTGTATGGTTTCTGTGAAGGATTCTGCTGCCTGACATTTTCTTTATTATTTTACTCACTGATGTCATTTTCTCAGTGATAAAGGGACAAATATGTGCCTAACCGTGTATGAATGAGCATAGACAACATACTCGAGAGGGCAAACAAACAAAACAGTGATGCTAATCGTATAATCATGCTAAGTGTTATTATGATCTAGTTGTACACACTCATTTAATAATATTAATAAAAACCCACGTATGTGTTCATCCTTGCTGGCCAGACATGCATGTGCATACAAAAGCATTTCTGGATTGTGAATTCTCCCAGCTGGACCCAGAGTGGCTGTATGTCTTCACATTTCAAAATATGATACTTAGAAAAAGAGAGACATGGTGATGTGTTTGAGTGCAGGGTTTGGTTTGACTTGGACCGGCCCAGGTATGGTGCATGTGCGTGTGTGTGTGTGTGTTTTGGCTGAAGCTAGAGAGTCTGGGTGTCCAGGTGTGGTGCTGGGCATTTGTCCAAACCAGGAAGCTCAGGCAAGAAGCCCAGGCCAGTGCTCAAGTACTGATAAGAAAGCTATTTTGGTGTGTTTTTTTCTTGTCTTTCATTTCCTTCTCTCACTCTTTTCTCCAGTGGTGTCGGAGGGGTCAGTGTGTTAAATATGGGGAGCACGGTCCTAGGGCGGTCCATGGCCAGTGGTCAGCTTGGTCTCAGTGGTCTGACTGCTCCAGAACATGTGGAAGAGGGGTCATGTACAGGGAGCGCTCCTGCACCAGCCCAAGGTATGCACACTCACCTAATCTTCTATTAATCTAATTCATCACCTCCTTTTTAATGCTTTTAACTAGCCAAATACGACAAAGTGATTCATGTTGTCATGCAGCTGCTTCTACAATGAAAATGTGAGTTGCAGTTTGGGCCAGAAAGCAATTCTTGAAAGCCTCATGTCCCAAAATCCTTCCTTTCTGAACACCTGAAAGCGCTGTCTGCCAAGTAGCTGTCAGCACAGACATGCACACACATATTGCCCATGCACGCACACACACATGCGCCTGATAACGGCTCTCATCAGTCAGGCTGACAGTCCAGACAGACAGACTGTCTCTCCCCATGCTCCAGACGAGGAAAAACCTCCTAATAGCATGCTCTTTTCTCGAAAAGCTGCCAAGGCAGTCAGCAAACGTCCCGTATTGCTGCTCACTCACACAAACATAATTCTACATAATTCTGCAGACCCAGATCCCACAGTGCATATCTCTTTGTTAGCAAAGGGCTCTGAGCATGTCATTACACGCACGTGAGATATCCTCAGTTTTAATGTTGTACAATCCCTACGTTATTATTCCCAGAACACTTGGGAGATTAATTCGATATTTTGGATCTTTTTTTCACTTTCATACAGTAGATTACTAAATGTATTGTTGTTCTGTCACTATGGTGAAATTAGACAAGTGATTGTCTCAGCCTGCAGTTAGTTAGCCAGCCCCCACGACACTGGCCTTTTAAAATATAATACAGGACAAGTGGGATGTCTGCAATGTGATAATTAGAGAAAGGATTCATTTCCTGATCATTCAAGCCATTTCAGCCCCTCTTCTGCCTTTACTGTGTAGTATGTGTGTGATGGAACAAAGAGTCTGACAAAGTTCGACTGACATTATGTTGCAATTACATGTAATGTTTGATCAAGTTTTATTATTGTTAAGGGTTTAAAGTCTTCTCCTTGAAGAATGTGTGTTTATGCTAGCAATTTCCCCCATCCTGTAACTCAGGAGCAGGCATGACGGGGATGGTGGAACCAATTAACATTGGGTTTTTTTTCGCTTCTTGGAGCCAACAGAAATTCCTAGACAGCACCTCTAATGTTTTTCCTATTTGTGTTTCTAGTCAGCTGTCGAGATAATTTTAAGCACTCTTGATATGTAGTAAAGAAATGAGGAGGACTTGATTTCTAGCTAGCTAGATGTCGGTTCAGCTAACGTTTACAATATTTTCATGCATGGATCAACATGTGGCTCTACAACAATTAAAGGAAACAGCATTGCCACGTAGGACTCATATACAATAATAAGGATCATGACTAATGGCTAACATCCCACTGCATTAGCTTAATTGTTGGACAGATCTCAGACTTCATCAATAATCTGCTGTTTGGTTTGTACTGGTTGCCATTATTTAGGAATTAGTCACAGCAGGTTAGATCATAATGGTAAGTCATATCCAATCCTACAAGTGTGCACACATGTTTTTGTGTTCCTGTGTGTTTAAGTGCAGGTGAGATGTCTTTACCATGACAAGGATACTGGGGACAGTTGCTCTCATTATTATTGCTGCTCCTGTATACTGTCTTTTAGCCAAGAATAGTCTGCATACTGTATGTGACATCAAAATCACTTCATACCATTAAAAAACAAACGTCTTCAGCTCTTCATCTCCTGCATCTTCCAGGGTGTAAGCGCAATTTACTTAAACTGTTTTCAGTGTTTACACTTCAGCCGACGCTTCAACTGACATCATCTTTCAGTTTATGTACTTAACCTTGCACAAATTTCTTTCAGGACTTTGACAAATGTATCATCTACATTTTGATGATTTTAACTCCTTTCAGCACTTTCACCCCAAATGATGACTTCAACTTTCCTCACTTATAATGCCATTTCATCTTCTTTCAGTAATTGTGTATTAACTGCCACTTCAACTATGACTTCACGTTTTCATTATATCCACTTCATTAAGGAGTCTGTTGAGATATTTAGACATGTTTCCTGCTGTATATCATCCTCTTTACTCCACTGGTTTCACCTCTGCTTACTTAACAGCTGGGCAGACACTGATGTGGCTGTTCCGTCCGTCACAGCTGACTCGTTTCCTAATCCCTGTGAGGGATCAAAGACCAAAAAGTTTTCAGAGGCAGACCGGCCCTCATATGATACACATTATACACCATGACTGGCAGACCAAAAAGGGCCACAGAGCCCTTTAAACCAGGTTAGCTGTCAAGATCATTTATCATTTCTGTGGCACTAAAGAGTGCTTTGCAGCAGCAGCCGTTGAAAAATGGCTTGATGCTGCTAAACGCTGAGTTATGGGGTCAGCGAGACAGAGTGGGGATTGAGAAATGGTGAAGGTCCTCATGTTAAGACGATAAAAATTGGCTGGTTTATGTCTTAATATGGCATCTCTTCGCCTCCATCACCAACCTAAACCCCACCACCACAACACACACTTGCACCAAAATAATTCAGCCACCCAAACACATTCATACCTTATCCCAACTGCAGAACGTACCCCTGAGTCACGTTTCAGTCCATGACTCATGACATTCAGAGTGTGTTTGTACGCAGTAATCTCTGTGATTATTTCACCAGGGCCCCTGTGCTCTTAATCTGAGTAGAACAGGAAGGATTAGCCTGAATCTGACTGCTATGTCTTTAATGTCATCTTTACCCCCAAACTGAACTGTCTGCACAGTGATCCTCAAAGATCACTGACACTTTTTAAACATATAGATTCTTTTCAAACTTGCAGTGTATGTACATATAAGTATAAGGGACATCCATATCTAAAATATTACAAAAAAATTTGATACAATCCGGCATTGTTTGGAAGTTAACCATACATACATGACAGCTTTTTGTACAATTTCACCTCTGCCCTACTACAAAATCTTCACTCAGCAGGAGCAGTCTTACAAAATCTTCTGCACAAAGTCATCCATTTTATTAGGGCAGCATGTATCTTTTGCTCAGTCCTGTAAAAGGGCTCTATGGGATCAGCCGATTAAAGCCTTCCCTTCTCTCGAGTTGCTCCAAGACGGAAAATGAATCTTCTCCCCTTCCCTCCCTCCCTTTACCTCCCTCCGCACTCCTCCATTCCCCGTAGACCACCTGCCAGATCAAACACAGTCAACCTAATCCTCATCAACAAGCCTAGAAGATTAGGTTCACGATCTTGACCTGGTTTTGTAGGGAGCACATTTTGTCACACACTTGATTTAAAGGGAGTGGGGGGGGGGGGGGGGGTGTACGATAAGGGGCCATTGGTGCTTAGATAGAACCGTGTTTGGTGTAGCCTCCCAGTAGACGTCTAAAGGTGTTTTACAGGGGTTAGGCCTGTAGCAGAGCAGCAGAATGTGGATCTATGTGGAAAGTCGTGAAACAGAGGGCAGAGAGGGAGCAGGTGACTCAAGAAGAAGACAAGACTAGACATGATGACCTCTGACCTACGGGAGTTCGGTCTCAGCTTCTGTCGCCGGGCAGATTTACCGGGCTCCTGGGACATTAAGCATCCTTAAGGGTCCTTAGGGCTGTGTAGGAGTTGGGGTGTAGAGACAGAAGAGGAATGACTGAAATACAAACCAAAAACTTGTCATATCTGGTTTCTGTCTTGTTCTTGGAAGAAGATTCACAGTTGAGAAACCAGGAGTGTTGTGAAACTCAGGGCCAGACTGTCAATAATCCATGAATTGCATTCAACTCCCTTCTCAAGTAAACTGTCCCTCTTTAATGATCGGGTCTGATCAGAAGGCCTTGACTGACGGAGTAGATGGTGTAGTCCCCTACTCGCCTGCCGTAAGCACATTACCATATGGGCTGCATTTGTCTGCCACTAAGTATTAACAGGATCAGGCATACAAAAACCTGTGCCAAATCCCCCCCCTCACCAAGGGAAGCAAGATTGGCACAGAGCAGATTTACACACACACACACACACACACACACACACACACACACACACACACACAC
>JAVQJL010039316.1:0-13532 GCA_036024295.1 Nannoperca obscura
TTTTATCCAAAGCGACTTCCAAATAAGAGGTTTACATAAGTGCATAGAACCATGATCGAAAACAACAAGATGTCTCATCAAACTTGTAAGGGCTGGTGATGAATCACAAGTGCTATAAGCAAGTACATCGCTGCCAATTGCAGAATCAAAAAGAGCATTAAATCTAAGAACAGATGATCTTTGTACATTATCAAATACAATACATTCAAACAAAAATACAATTAACTATAATATTGTACAATATGCTATACTTTATAGAAACAATGTGTCATTTAAGTGCTGTTGTATTCCATTAAATATGCAACATACAGTGATTCAATATACCCTTTTCAACTGTCAGAGGTTTTTCCATACTTTATGTACCATGACAGCTCTCCCATTAACACTATTGTGTATACATACATGTATTAAGCTGCCTTCAGACCTTCACCGTGAGGTAGGGTAGGCTGCAGAGCATAGTGCAGACCCTTCCAGAGGCAGTGCAGGTCGTCAAAAAGTGCTAACTTTAGCATTGGATTTAGTTCTGAAACCATTAGAAGAACTAAAGTTATTCAATTATGTGCCTATTCACAAACCTGGTAGCCCCATCTGACTGCTGAGATTTTGCCATGCATTACTTTAACTGGCGAGATTGTGGTAGACTATGTTTGTAATGTTGTGTTTTATACTTCAGGGAACTCTAAAACACAGAGTTCTTCTTCTATCACCTCCTCTGCTTGCAGGTGTCACTTCTGGCTACATCACATATAGCTGCAATTTCATTGGCTGTGCTTTGAAAGGTGAGTGGCAACCAAGGTCAAAGTTTAAATAATTAGATCTTTTAGCACAGCGCTCTGTGGCAATCTCGAATGGTGCACCCATAATACATCCATATGGGTGCACCACGCCAGGGGTAGTGCTTCTGTTGTAGCTGGGCGCCACCTTTATCCCCATAGGATACCAAAGTCACAGCCCACGCAGAGCCAATGTCCAAAAATGGACATTCTTGTGTTTATTTTGTTATTCATAGACAGTTTCTTTACTTAGATACTCTAACCTCTCAAATACAGTAGCATATGGCAAGCAGCCATACATGAATTTGTAATGAAACAGTATAATATTTGGAAATGTTCCGATTTCCATCACAAGAAAATGTAAACAAGACCTGACTTTCAATACAGTTTGGTTTTAGTTTTAGAAAAAAAGACATAGAATTTCCAAATGTACCTTTAACTGTCAGCTCTAATAAAGTATGGACATTTCATTTGATGCACAATGAAAGTGTGTTTGTCTTCTAATTGTTCCCACTGCTCTCATTAGTTGTCCTGTATCCTGGGTACATTCAGGAGACGTGGTGTAGCGCGAAATGTTTTTTTTTGCAGTTTGTTTGATTAGAATTCCAACAGATGAGCTGTAAGAAATGACCACCTGTCAATTCCTGATGTCCCTGTGGTAAAAATAAACTGTTGTTTTGTTGCAGTGCATCATGTCCAATGCTGGTATGGCTTCACAGAAACCAGCCAAGAGCCAGAAAACACCCCCTCGTGGTTCCATGTCCAACGGCTTTAAAGAAATTCACATCGATGAAGAAGTCAAGATAGCAATGAACCTCTCTCTGGACAGGTTTCGCTACAGTGACCAGAAAGGTATCGACTGTCAGAGTATCAAAATGAAGGCAGAACACTTGTGTTTGGTCAACCTGAGTAAAACATTAGTTATTGTTATATCACACCAGTGTGCGCAGGAAGCCATGATGGTGGAGCCTTGTAGAGCGTCCTAATATTTTCCCTTTACTTTCCCTGACTGAACAGAGATGGAATTTCCCTCCTCCTTGGCCAGTACTGAGAGGGCTTTTATTCATCGAATGGCACAGTCCCTGGGTTACATTTCCAAGAGCAAAGGGTAAGTTCCTCCACCAGGACCTGTGTTCATGTATATATCATGTATCTCACTGTATGACGAGTCATTTACAAAGTTACACACACTCACTCTCACAAAGTTATTTTACAATAAAGCTGGATTTGTAATTCTTTGTTAAGGGGTTATGGTGTAGCTTTAGAGCCTACGCACATTTTCTGTACGCTACACTGTAGCTCAAGCTGTAATTACATGGGGCTACAGTGGCTACAGAGATACCACATGGTGACTTCAAGAACTGTGATTGGTCAGCTCTGGCTGCTTGTGTTTCTGCTGCTGGTCGAGAATGATAGTAAAGACCTTAAGGAAGATGTAGAAAGAATAGTTTTCCCCTTTTAGTAAAACACATTGAACAAAGCGATCCCCGCTTTATCACAGTGAATGTGCACCTGCACAGCAGCAGTCTTTATTCAGTAATGACATGAGGACCTGATGTAACTCCAGTTCTATATGTATGTTTCAGCCCTGTGTTGCTCTGTGTCACTAAGTGAATGAAAGAACGTCAACACAGTTACTGTGTGGAACATGATTAGAGCATGATACGAAATAATCCAACCTATGCTGTAGGTACTTTATCTAGAGCAGGACTGTAGTTAACCATGTGCTGACATGCCTATTTTGAGTTTGAGCAGTGATATACTCATTTTGATAAATAATGATGAAAACAAGCCCTTTACATATTGGTCTCATTCACACACACACACACACACACACACAGAGCAGCGGTGCTGGTCAACATCAGGAGTCATGTCTTGCCCTTGTGTCTTGACCATCCGCTCTACCTCCTGAGCCACAGCCACCTCAATAGGACCAGAAATAATAAAAAAGTCAATGTAATACTACTCCCAGATTTTTGTACTGTCTACAGCAACAGTTTTTGCCGCTCGATAAGTCCAAATCAGTTTTGATGTTATGTTAATGGTAAATTCTCTCCTCCTCTTTCAGTAAAGGACCAAATCGCTTCCTCACCATCAGGAAAAGGGATGGTTCGGACAAACCTCGGCCTACAATGCCCCTCACGCTCTCCCACAATTCGTTATATTTAATCCGCAGCCTGCTTCAGAGGTTCCCTGTCAGCAATAAGGAACGCATTGACCTACAGTCCAACAACAAAAGTGGCATGTCTGTGGCTGCAGAGCCTGGTGAGTGACTGTAAACCAAGAACGGGCGCTGTTACACTTATGCGGGTTGACAGTTGATATCCACCGTATATAGGACAAAAATGGCAAAACTGATGTACTGATGATGGAGTGTGTGCTTTCTATACTGCAACTCTATTGTAAAAAACACCCTGATGTTTTGCTCTCTGGGCTACATGAGGGACACATTCATAGATTTACAAAGATTATACCCTTGTTTCCAGATACAAAAAATACGGTGGCCCTGAAGTGCAAAACACAAACGCAAATCAGAAAACACAACACATTAACTGAAAACACGAATGCAAAACACAACACATTAACTCCTAACGGAAAGGGAGTGTTCTTATGGTCGTAAAGGATCGTTGCTGATTGGACACGCTGTCCGTGAAGAGACAGACAGACAGTCCAATCAGAAGGTGGCGGTAATGCACTGTAAGCTGTTTGCCAACCGTCATTAAACAAAAGAAGAAGAAGAAGAAGAAGCAGCATAAGCAGAAGTAGTCACACGAAAGAAAATAACGGAGCCAGTTCTTCTGTACAACCCTGCTTCTTTTAAACGTGTCTTCAAAATGGGCATTCTCATAGTGATGTTGTGAAACGTTGACAGCATATCAAGTATCACCTCATGTGTTTGTCCTGCATCAGAATAATGCCTGATAATAGTGAACATTGAATCATCAGTAGCGCTCATGTTTACATGAGATCAGCTAGGTACACAGTCTGATCCTTGTTAAAAAGCATCCACGTCTTCCGGTAGGAGTACCTACCCTTTCCGTTAGGAGTTAATGTGTTTTCTGTTAATGTGTTGTGTTTTCTGTTAATGTGTTGTGTTTTCTGATTTGCGTTTGTGTTTTCTGTTAATGTGTTGTGTTTTCTGGTTTGTGTTTTCTGTTAATGTGTTGTGTTTCCTGTTAATTTCTTGTGTTTTCTGATTTGCGTTTGTGTTTTGCACTTCAGGGCCACTGTACAAAGATACCCAATTACACTTTAACAAAGCCAGCATACAATTTCTATCTGTTCCACTCTGTGTCCGGTGTGACTCTTAAGTTAGTGGGAAAACACAACCCTCCCATAATATAGGTGTAAATAACAACTGTCTTCTCCTGTGTGTTCATCGTACTGACAACTCTTGGTAAACCCAGTTCAGACCATAGATTTGTGACTAGACTAGAAACTTGCAACTACTTGCAATGCCCTCAACCTGCCAGTTTACACCAATGCGACTAGACGAGACGGTGTATCTTCTCCATAGAAACGACTCTCTGTACTTCTATTCTAATTGCCGGCTTTTTGTAGCTGGATATAATTTGTCACATCTTAAAATATCAATGAGGATAGTGATAATAAGTTACTTGCTGCAGTTGCGTTTCTAGTATTGATGAAACGGCAAAAATGATGGCTTGAAACCACGTTCTAAAACCAGCCACTTGCGATTTGACCGGCGATGCCATCAGCCGGCTTGATTTGAGCTCAGACGGACCCGTTCACACTGCTGCAACTTTTACCTGCAACGTTCTAAACTGGCCTTAATATGAGCTATGCATCCAGGGGCTAACTGGACCGTGTGATATTCCACAGATGCTAACCTTATTCAATAGTATTCATTTGGTTGAAGAAAGTTGCATGGCATACCAGAAGTCCTGTACATAACGGTTCACACACACAAACATGAACATGGATGTTGTCATTCAGGGATGAATATAAAATAAAGCATATTGCAACTATGGTTCAGCATGTAAAGTGTCAAGTCAACAGGTGTGTTGTACAGGGTCTAGTAATATTCTTCAGCTCTTCCCTCAGACAGCAGCTGTGACAGGAACAGAGCAAGCGGGCGCTTAAACAACGGCATACCCATGGTGCCTCGGAGGAGGAGTCCATCAGAACTGGACACTTTCCGACGCTCCCTCCCTGTGCATGAACGCCAGCAGGAGATCATCCAGCTCATCAGAGAAAACAGGGTGGTGCTGGTGATGGGAGAGACTGGCTCTGGAAAAACGACACAGGTGGGTCTGTAGACCGCTTTGATCCTGACTGAAAACGCTCTCTCTGGACAGATTGAGAGGACATTTTGTACACACATGAATTCTCCCCAGAGGATGAATCCCAGTCACTTTGGTGAGCCTCTGACTTTGCACCACCATCAGGTTGACATTTACATTTATTATCAACTACTTTTAGATGGATTGCCATAAAATTTGACATGAAGCAATGGTCCCAGATGGATTTGCACCAGGGAAGTGAAGATTTTAGAAGAACAAAAATATTAGTTTCATTTGGAAGATTTTCACTGATTCGGCCATTGTCTTTAGAAATATTGTTACACTAAAACATAGTCGCACGATCTTGGAAATGTGCAGGGATTGGTTTAATTAGCATTTCTTTCTGTGTTTACAAAATGTCACATGGTTGGATATTCTCTAAGCATTCTACAGTATGTGAGTTAAAGATGGAGCCTTATAATGAACTCTGTAAAGGTAATCCAGTGTCACTTTGTGTTGTCCAGATGCCACAGTTCCTGCTGGATGAGTGCAGCAGGAATGGAGAGCCCTGCAGGATCTTCTGTACTCAGCCCAGACGCCTGGCTGCCATCGCTGTGGCTGAGAGAGTGGCCGCTGAGAGAGGGGAGAGTGTGGGCCAGACTGTCGGGTATCACATCAGACTAGAGAGCAGGTACATTAGAACAGAACCTTTTTTTTTTTTTTTAGCTTTGATATAATAATAGATGCATAACATTTCCTATGTTGCTAATCTAAAACTAGTTCTATTCAAAGGCCAGCTACAGTAGCTGCCAATCAGGAAATCAAGCCGTGTGTACAGTACAAAAAGTACTTACTAAGCATGTTTTCCACACATCAGAAACCAGTGTTCTACAAAAAGCTTTTGTCTGTTTTAGTAGGGAAACTCTATTCTATATTTACTGTAGAAATTTGGATACATTGAGTTCCACTTTCTGAAAGTGTTTTGATGAAATGGAATATCAGACATTTCTGAATTGTGAAATAGATGTTCAAATTGTGTGTTCATGTTGTGATGATCATCCAGTTCTTACTCACCAAGCGGAGTATGTAGCAGTGTGCACTTTAACGTTTTAACAGATGTATTATTTAATAAAAAGAGTAGTTAAACAGATTCTCTGCAGTGGGCGAGCAAGTCATGTGTAAATTAGACACAGCAATTTTAATGTACACTCAGTGAAGAGCTCGTGGAAAACATGTATATTGATAAATATGGAAGTGCCTCTTGTAACTGTTGACTTTGAATCCTCAGGGTCTCCCCCAAGACGTTGCTGACCTTTTGCACCAGTGGAGTGTTCCTCCGAACATTGATGGCTGGAGATGCCAGCTTGACTACTGTCACACATGTCATTGTGGTGAGCATCAAGACTGCACAGAAACACACCTAGCAGTGATGTCAGCGGGTCCACCTGCACATCACTGCAGCCAGATGAAAAGTTAAACCACTGGAAGTCAGCACAGGATTTTCAGGCAGTGTTATGTTCCTCTTCAAGGACATGTTTCTGCTCAGACGTTCATCAGCTCCCAGTTTGACTTTTGTTTTGAACTCACTAAAAAAACACATGTGACTTGCTGTGTTTTAACAGGACGAGGTGCACGAGCGTGATGGTCTGACAGACTTCCTGCTCACTAAGATGCGGGATGTGCTTCAGAAGATCCCCACACTGAAACTGATCCTCTCCAGTGCAGCTCTGGATATAGACCTATTCCTTCAGTACTTTGGCTCCTGCCCTGTTATCCAACGTAAGTCCTACTAACTGTGTTAGCTGTTAGTGCTTTAGAAGTTTGCTTCTACATTACATCAGTGCTGTTTGCATGTAGATAGATAGATAGATAGATAGATAGATAGATAGATAGATAGATAGATAGATAGATAGATAGATAGATAGATAGATAGATAGATAGATAGATAGATAGATAATGTATTAATCTCCAAGAGAAATTCCCAGTTCCAGTTCCAGCAGCTTGAAAGGAGGAAACAAAAGGTCATGCAAGTTACAGTAAAATGTATGTCAGCTAGTTGGCTTCTCTGTGACAGTTGGAAATGATGCAGTTCACATTCTGAACAGGTACAAACATCTTTGTTTTTAGATCTGGTCTGACTGCACGTTATAAATAATAAAAACAAAAACAAAAACAGTGACAGAACGTGTCAATTTTATACTGTCAACATGTTTTTTCAAATATACACAAGAAACCGTTCATTCTAAATCTAAAGATGAGTTATTATTAACTAAAACAATGCAAATTCAGTGTTTCCCCGAGTGTGAAGTCAGCTGTGAATGTGAAATGGGATATTAATAATTTTATTAACACATTAAAAAAACATTTTAGTCAAAGGAAGACAGTTTGAAGTGAAGGAGCTCTTTCTGGAGGACATTCTGAGGCTGACGGGCTTTAACAATAAGGACATGAAGAAATACAAGGAAGAGACACAGAGAAGTATGAAGCTTTTATGAATTAGTCCATTAAGTCAACACATCCTTCCACCAGGCTTTGTCTTCATCTCCTCTGTGTGTATCACATGCTCTGGTTCTCAGAGGAGAAGAAACAGAAACGCTTGACCGAGTGGTGTAAGGCAGTGGGGAAGAGTTCTGTTGAGGAGGAGCAGAGGACCCCTGTGTCTGACCTAGGCTTCCTCCAGGACAGTAGCTCCCTGGACAGAGGGGACAGCACCTTCAACAAGCCGGTGAACCAGACACACACACACACACACACACACACACACACCACTTTCTATGCACTGCTCCAAGTACAGTGTTCCTGTGCTCAGTATCTCATCTTGTTTTCAGTGACGTTACAAGATGTGTAGCCACCGCTTGTTTTCCCTGAAGCTTAATAAACACAATATTATATTTCATGAAAGTGTAATCATTTATCTGTTCATAAATAGAGCCTGCACAGGAGACCCTGACTGTGTTTGAAAAGCTGTATTTACTTTATTAGGCACATATATAGGGCTCTACATTTACTGTGTATGCTCAACTGCCCTAAACGATCCCCATAGTGAAATGAATAAAATGGTGTTCCATAATGCAGTGCTTTGCATTGTGTAGATACAAAAATAGTCATTCAACATTACACCCACTACACCTATCAGTAACGACACAAAATTATAATGATGATTAGTAAGTATCACAGATCTCAGTTTACTGTTCACTATAGAGAAAACTACAGAGTGTCTGGTATAAAGGGAGTAGTGAGCGCGCCTGACTTCCATTTGGGTGTTTGATCAGACTTCTCACTATTATTTCAGAAACTTTATTTGAGAATTTCAATAAATTAAAAACATTTATTCAAATTATCTGGTGTGTTTTACACTAAGACTCCCAAAGACTGAGCTGAGCCTGTGACATATGCAGTAGAAATACACATATGCATCACTTTGAAGGGCTATTACAGATGACCTTCAGGTGAAATCTTCAACGCATTTGTCAGTAATCAACACATGGGCACTTGCATTATTCCTCATTACCAAAACATAAAGCACAAGTCTGATTCAAACAATGATGATAAGTACACAGTCAGATTGTAAACATGTATACTAACGTTGATACATTGATCAAATGGCTGTTTGTATGTAAGGGGATTTTTGGTCGGGGGGAGACAGCTTACTTACTTATTTACATACAGTATATGTGTTGCTGACTGTTGATGCTTGGCACCAGGTTGAGTCAGAGTGATTTTCTGTCACAGAATGAAAACAGCACGGAACAGCTGGAGCCGTGGCTGCTGAAGGAGATGGACTCCTGCATTTCCAACATTTTCCTCAATGCAGACCAGGATGCTTTCATTCAGCTCTTCAACCTCATCCTCTATGAAGGTGTAAACGGTATGACTCAGGGCTGATCTCTGCTCTTATTCATCTTTCTGGGACATTGCATGTTTTTTGGAGGATTGTACACAGATTTGAACAGAACAGAATCTAAGATTTATTTTCTTCAATGTAATGATGGTGTAATGAGAAATGTTGCTTTATTATGATATACTACATAGATATTGCAATATCTTTATGCATATCTCCCCCCGAAACTCTCCATTTCACACTTGTACGGATTAAACAACGAGATACAGTGTGTGAGCAATAGATGTAGTAGTAGTAGTAGGGGTATTTTGAACTTTGGACAAAGCAAGGCTAGCTGTTTCCCCCTGCTTCTTTATGCTAAGCTAGGCTAACTGTCGGTTCTAGCTTAATATTTAGCGTGCAGATAGAGTGGTGTCGATCATCTCATCTAACTTTCTGCAAACACGTGTATGTCCCAAAATGTCATACAGTTCCTTTACTAATTCCTATTTCAGTGGTGGCCTTGTGCTGTCCTGAACATAAAAAGCGGTTGTAGAAATTGAATAGATATATAAATAATATGAAAGCTGTAACTGCATACTTGTTTTCTTTTACTTAGTGGACTATAGGCACAGCGAGACAGGGGCCACGCCTCTGATGGTGGCAGCAGGTCAGGGGTTCCTCACCCAGATGGAGCAGCTGCTCAACATGGGGGCCGACATCAACATGAAGGCATCCAATGGATGGTAGGACATCATTATATTAAAATACAAAGCTGACAAGGCTGCTTTGTTAAATGACATTCCATTACAGTTTGTAATGATTCAAAGGGTTAACTGTTATTCACCATTTTCATGGTCCATAGAAATGGAGGACGCCTGTATTTTTATAGGCTTTTGTGGCTTCACAACATGACCAATAACGTAGTTGTACAAACTGCACACTTTACACTGAAGCCACTACCTTTCCCACTTCTAAAGTTATATCCACTACATCATTTTGTTTTAAAAAAAATATTCCTTCAAGCTCTAGGGCGCATGTGAATTCTTTGAATGCATTCCCCAACAGTGTTTTTATCTAATTTTAGGACATCCTTAGACTTTGCCAAAGCCTTCCAGCAGACTGATGCTATGGATCTCCTCAAATCCTCCATGTGAGTGTAATGTTGACTTCAATGCACAAAACTATGTAATGTGAATTTAAATACATACACATTATACTCATCCTATGAGTTTCTGAGTGCTCTAACATATTTGACTTTTGCACCTGAATGGCAGCTTCATACACAGAGAATCGAGCATAAGCGATTATGCTGCCAGTCAGCCTGGCCTGAATCAGTCAGCGGACCTTAAAACAGGCCAAACACACCAGTAATCAAAGTACTGTAAATCTTCGTCTGGTGCAGAATTACTCAAATGAAAGTAGAAATATCAAATCAAACACTGACTCTGAGGGAGTTTTTGCAATTGATTGAAAAGGAGTTATCTGTTCTTTTTGCTAAAGAGAGGCAGTGTTGAAACCATTTATTTAGCAGCTCTGAAAGGTTCAGTGAAGAGATGCATCATTCTCTTATGTTTACCATAAAGTTGAAATTGGATTTGGATTTTCCTTTTTCTGTCATGCACATTGGTGGCTATATGCAAATTATTATTTCCACTAAGAAGATTTATATTGGGGTACAACGATTATAAATGATTAATGTTCAACCCCCTACACACCCCCAATAAGTATGTAAAAAGTATAGTAAGAACTAAAGACAAAGTCTACGCCTGTCCAGATTTAAATATAGTTTTAGATGGTTTATATATTACTTACATCCCTGTTATTATGCAGTCCTTTGGGAGAGGTGAGCAGCCTCGACGAGTCCACTCGGGTGCCGTGTGGCAGTGTAGAGCTGAGCACTGAAGAGCAGGAGCTGCTCAAACTGTACCACCACAGCTTTGATGATGAGTGGGTGGACCTGGACCTCATCATGGATTTGCTGCACAACATTTGCTCCACCAGCAGTGACGGTGAGCCTGAGCACTTCTGGATTTTAACCACACACTTATTGTGCAGTGTATTAACAGGGAAATCACGCTACCAAGTTGACCCGTTGCCTAGTGACCATGACTATTACACACAGCCAGAATTTAGAGAATATGGATGATATTTTAGGATTCTTTACAATGTGAGCTTTTATTCTTTGGTCTTCAGGTGCTGTCCTGATTTTTCTCCCTGGGTACGATGAGATCGTGGCACTCAGGGACCGCATCTTGTACGACGATAAGAGATTCTCCACCCACTCTGAGAGGTGAAGTGTATACTGTACATCTGAAAGAATACTGTATGTTTTTAGTGTGATGAGAACTCAAACGTAGGTTATGTTCATTAAAAGTCATGTTAAGTTTCTTAGTGGTATTTTAATATACAGATATACAGCATTCTTAAAATAGTTGATAAAAAATATATTGTGTCTTTAGATGTAGATTGGATTAATCTTGCCTTAAACAATACACATATAGATTTTTAACATGGGCCGCATTTTTGTCTTTGCCGCCATCACTTCAATTGATTGTGTTGAGCATAGCATGTGCTGTGTGCTTCTGACACGTGTGTCGTCTCTCAGGTACCAGGTGTTTACTCTACATTCAGACATGCAGACTCTGGATCAGAAGAAAGCCATGAAGACCTCTCCACCTGGTGTCAGGAAGATAGTGAGTCTCTGATGTCACGGATGTGTGCTGTATGACTTCTTCCTCAAGACATTCAAAGATATTGTTTGTCATTCAAAGGCAAAACACACCAGATAAGATCTAAAGATCTTAAGATAAAATTAATCTTTTTTAACTTTTCAAATGTGTGTGTTACAGCAGCACCAGGACAGAAATTAGTAAAGATTAATTGAGAAACAAACAAATAAATGAAGAAATATTAAAAGCATAAAAAATTTATAAAATTATGGGATATGAGTGGACTGAGTGTGACAATGCAGCTACTGCACCCTACATCATCAGTAAGTCTGCAACCCAAATGCAAAAATGCTTTTCTAAAATGGTGACTTATAAGGTTTTTTCATTCATATGGAAAATCTGTTTACTAAGAAAAATGCTGTTGTATTTATATTCTCAGACAGAAACTTTTAAAGTGTGATAAAACTCGTAGATTAAACATTTGTGTACATTTGTTCCTCTTTTTTTTTCATTAAATCATATCATCACTTTTTGTAACAATCAGCATTTTTCTGTACACAGACCACATTCTTTCTATCCCTTATACCAAAATAGGGCTGTTTATGAATCCGCTTGCAACATACTACAGATAAACTCAGTATGTAGTACATACTGCACACTGCGTTCATTTTTGGCATACTGCAGGTTTTGCTTTTGCTTGCATACTGCATGCTAAATTTTGGCCAGTTCATACTACTAGTATCGAAAACAGCCTATAGATGCTGAGATCTGCTACTTTATATCATAGGTCAATAGTATGGTTTTCCCTCTGAATTGAATTTTACATGAAATTAGAAGGAAATTCACGCACTAACAAACTAGATTATAACTGGTCATTGTTTCTTTTCAGATTCTTTCTACTAACATTGCTGAGACGAGCATCACCATCAACGATGTGGTCTTTGTCATTGACTCTGGAAAGGTCAAAGAGGTACAGTTACTCCTGAAGAGTAACATGAAGTCTAATTATACACAGAATTTCCCACATTAACTGATGATTTTTTTTTCCTTTTGTAGAAGTCCTTTGACACCCTCAGTCATGTATCCATGTTAAAGACGGTTTGGATCTCGAAAGCCAGCGCCCTGCAAAGGAAGGGAAGGTAACATCAATGATGTCCGTATTGAAAGCGGAATTTTTTATCTCCTCAGCAGATGTTAATTCTTACATCTAATTTCCAAGGGTCGCAGACCAAAATGCCTCTGGGCACAATTGGATAGATCTACAACCAATCAGAGCAATGAAACGTGTGATGTAGCGCTGAGAGAATCCTGTTGGAAGTACAGCAAACACACAGTTCTTATCAACACAAGCTTTAAGTGCAGTTGTTTGTTCTTTTAGAGAAAATATACCGTCCAGTTCATTAAATTCTGACACGATAGTGGATTCAGAACGTTTCACAAAAGCGGCAGCCATCTTGGTTGTTTCGATAATTCCAATAAATCGTATCACACCCGCCTCATATTAGATAATTGTCTGTGAAGTGGCCCGACGCAGATGTCATCTGTCTGAATGTGAGGGGGACAAGAAGCGTCTTCCACAGGAAATAAAACACGAGCTCGCAGATTTTTCTGGTTCCCAGGCTAGATATTGTGCTTGTGACTAAATGTGAGAGCCTCTGTTGCTGTTAATATCAGTTTTACCCAATGATATAAATCAAAGTTTGAATCACCTAAAGAATCTACTGAATGTGTGACGTGTCCACAGAGCCGGGCGCTGCAGACCAGGGATTTGCTTCCACCTCTTCAGTCGACTCCGATTTACCAACATGCTGGAGTTCCAAGTTCCACAGCTGCTGCGGATGCCCCTGCAGGTAGCAACACACACACACACACACACACACACACACACACACACACACACACACATTATTAAATAAATCACATACTGCCCACTTCCACCTCTCATTAGAGACCTAGACTTATGCTGTTATGAATGGACATTGCAGACATAATTTAAGCATCAATCTAAATAACTGAATAAGTA
>JAVQJL010039320.1:0-11600 GCA_036024295.1 Nannoperca obscura
CATGCGCAGTGATCGAGAGCGGCGGTAGTCGAGAGAGGACGAGGGATGATTACGTAGGGTATTTATGCAGAAATGGCGTAGTGACGTGGATGACGTAATGGGGGTGTGTTCCTGCTCCCAAAATCCGCTAAATAGCAACAATAAATGAATTGCGTTTTCTCCTCTAATGAGCCTGATTAAGAGAATACATTTACTTTCCCCTAAAAGTGTGCTTGTCACTATGTCCATTCTGTCTCCTGAGCTGTCGGTGGATCAGTTCCAAGAAGTGTTGGCCGGAGGCACCACAGCCTGCAGTTTTCTGTTTCTGGCTTTGTGAGGGACGAGTTCACAAATCAGAACTGAAAAAACTGAAAAAAAGGACGTGCAATATTTGTTTCAAGCTTCCACTTTAAGGTTCAGATCTCAAAATGAGGACTCCTCATTGGACCGACATCCCGCTGATAGCTTAATGCTTATTCAATTAGTTTGAAGAGTAGTTAAGCTGTTGAATTAAGCACTGATAGTGTGTGATGTAAAATCAAAGACTATATAAAGATGGGCGTCAGAAAGATAGCCAGAAAAGGCACAGTATGGAGGTCCCGCCCACACACCAGCTCGGACCAATCACAAGCACACCACAAGTTGTCAATGATGACGTCACAACCCTTTTTTATAGCATCAAATAACTAATTGAACACTTGAACAAACATCAGCGTGATAAGAACTACCAAAAATGACAGAAACCTGTACTTGACGTATTCTACGCATCAACATGGAGGGGGCGGGGCTTAGGACCTACACTGCAACCAGCCACCAGGAGGCGATGGATGTGTTTTGGCTTCATTTTTGGGGAGCTCTTGCGTCGTCCATCTTTGTATACAAACTGGTGTAAAATATGAGTTTTAAATGTAGCTAATGTGTGCTGAATACATTCTGAATACAGCAAATGTGGAGAAAGTGATCTGCAAAGCTCACAGTTTCCATCCTTTAATGCTACTTCCAAGTATCTGCCTACAAACACGATAATTGATATAGGCAGAAGCCCACTCAGAAATGCCTCTGATTGGGCCTTTTATAGATGCAGCGTGAGAAGAAGCTCATTTCTCACATTGCCGATCGCTTGTGAGGGAAGGCAACAAGTATTGAATTAGTTTGCATGAGAGGAGGGAAATTGAAATATGGATTGGGGTCGCAAATGCCTGCCAGTGCTATTGGCTGTTTCGGATATGGAGGATGAAATGTATTTTCTGTGTGTATGTGTGTGTCAGTGTGTGACTGATGTAGACAGTGCCGGCATCGAATGGTTTTCCACCTTTCCTATTTTCCAATAACACGTTGGGAGCAGGAGTGACACAGATGAAGTGAATGTTTTAAGAGGAAACGTAATCTTAAAGACAAGCCCGGCCATTCCTCACTCTAACACGTCGCCTCATCCTCACTGCTTCTGTCTCGGAGCCAGACACGAGCCGGCTCTCTCGCCATCTGCCATTTAGATGTATTTAAATCAGGCATGCATGCTGAGTTTGGACCTGTGATTTGAACTGGTCGGGTCCCCGGTCTCTGCCAGGCTGCTCCCCACCACTTGTGACCTGTGGAAGCCATCTGAATATGAATGAATGACAACACGGTGTCACCACCCAAATGTCAAATGATTGGCGTTGATTAAAAACTAAAGGAAATAAAGTCATAAAGCCCGAAACTGGAGTTTAGAAGTTGGATGACATCAATAACAAACAACATCTAGACGTGGATCGAACAGAACTCATATACACATCAAACATTTCCTCCAATTTAGTTTTATTTTTGCAGACAATGTGGCCTTCTGCGTTAGTAATGTACCATTTGATATAGAAGCGAGTAGTCGATTGTTTTTAGTCTTTAGCTAACTGGTTAATCATTAATCCACCTTCTTCTGTGTCAATATTTGCTTTTTTTTGTCTTTAATTAAAATAACTAATATGTTTGGATTTGGAGCATTGTTCGGACTACATTTTTTAAAATTTTACCTTAGGCTTTTGGGACATTTTTCACTATTTTCAGTTATTATTTTGAACAAATTGTGAATCAATTAATCAATTAATTGTGAATCTGAATAGTTGCATCTCTTGACTTTGAGCAGAGAATAAGCTTATGTCTAACAGCCTCATGTTTCATGTTACCAGTGGATGAAACTTCTCTTGTAGAAGGACCTTGTCACAAACCAATTGCAATAAATCCATGCAAAGCCACTTGTACGGGATTTGAATGGTCTAAAATGATGAAGTTCATAGGAAAGGACCACTCCACCCTCGTCACCTCCAACAGAAAACACTCCTGTTTCATTTTAACAGAGTGCTTGTCAACGCTGGGGGACTGGAAAAGAGGGAGGACAGGAGGAGGCGGAGGGAGAGTGCGAATCGTTGCTGTGAGATCGATAGTTCACACTGTTCTGAAATTGAAGGTTTTTTTTTTTGTCAGAAACCGCGTGTAGAAGGTGGAATATGAAATAGCTTTGGTGGAGGCCCCTGAAGTAAGCAGCAGTATTGATTTCCAGAGACCTGGTCCAATTATGTTACCGCAGGTTTTGCCAGTGCCCTTTAAAGGACCAGAGTGACTCTGGTGGGGCACGATTTCGGGCATCGCCTGACTGTGCCTCGTCTCTTCCTCGTCTCTTCCTCCCAGAGCGGTCGGCTGTTTGTGTGACCAAAGCCACAGAGAGAAAGTCAAGGAAATACAGTCTGCTGTTCTGCTGTTCTGCTATTCTGCTGTCTACTGTCTCTCCGAGGACACAGCTGCAGGATGGGAGATTTCCCCTGTTGGCAGTTCCTGTGAAGAGATTCACTGGCATTACAGCATAAAGAGAAAATAATCCTCTCTTTATGTGTGCTGCTGTCGGTCCGCATGTGTGTCTGTTGGCAAGAGGCTCAGAGAGAAGGAGTCTGACTGAGTGGACTGACAGAATCAGTGTCTGCGTACAAGTGGAGACAGCATGGCTTTGTACGTCTATGTGTGCGGGTGTGTTTTGTTACTGAACAAGGATGCGTGTTGTACGAATGTCTGTACGGCTGCTACTTGTGCTGAGGTGTATTCACACATATCCCCCACAGTCTAGCAGTTATTGTGAACAGCCAGACGTTAGCAGAGAAATTGCTGCTGTTTTAAAGCTTTTATTGCTTGAGGATTTGCAGGGTAAAATGCTCTGTAATTCCCATCCCGCACTCCCGCTGTGCTGTCCCTGCTGCTGACGCTGCTTTCATACTGCCCTAGCCTGGCTTCATAAGGGAAGGTGACAGGAGGGTATCATTTCCCAGAACAATATAGGACATTTTCCCCCCAAACACTCTTGAGATTCAAAAAAAGTATTCTGGCAATGAAAAGAGGCTCTTTGCCTCTTACGCTCTCTCTCTTCCCCTTTTCTTCCTCCTCAGTCACCATGTGTCCCATCTCTTCTTCCCCTTCCCACTCCGTCCCTTAACTCTCGCTCTCTCTCCAAGTAGCGGGAGTCTCATGCAATATGCTGTGTTTCCCCACTTGAGTGTTAATGAGGCGGATGAATATTCATGAAGAGGAGGCTGACATCGCTGTATGGTGATTGTGCAGAGGATGTTTGTGTGCACAATGCACTGTGGTGGCCACATTTCTGAGGGATCTGTGGTGCGGGCATCAGGGGGCTTCTCTGCTAACGATGCAGATGTGCGTCCCTGAGTTGTGTGTTGGTCGGTGATTGTAGATGACCTCTTCCCAAGGCCTCCTCTCTCCCTGGTGGCTGCTGGCAGAGCTTAAGTTTAGCCTCCAGCTGTTGGTGGAGGACAGGCAGATAGTGTGAGACCGAGGAGAGGAGCTACCTCTCAGTCTGCTGCTTCCCCCCCCCCCTCCTCCCCCCTCCCGCTTCTGGCTTGTGACAAACAGATGCCATGGGCCACCTCTCTGGGGATCATCTCCATCCTTTAATTATACTTCTTTCTCTTTTATGCTGCCTCTCTTCATCTTTTCATTTTCATTGTCCCCTGCATTGTCTTTCTTGGAACATATTGCGCTGTGATGTCTGCAGCCTCCAGCGCTACGTTTTGAAGGACATATGAGAAAGCATGCGGCCTGTTGTAGGAGCAAAAGGCTGCGAGGTACGTGCTCGTCAAGTCTCATGCGTTGCTCTTTCCTCCTGTGTTCCCCCCCAACACACACACACACACACACACACACACACACACACACACACACACACACACACACACACACACTTTTTTCATTGTCAGCTTTGTTCTGCTCTTCAGATTCTCTTCCAACAGTCCCTATAGTAATCTCTCACGTTCTCCCTCCTCTCTCTCCTCTTTTGCTCGGCAGCCTCTCATTAGCATTTTCTCACTTACTCTTCATCCCAGTCTTCCTCTTCTCTTCTACTGTCTTCCACCTGCAGCCTTTGCTGCTCTTCTCTCCCCGACCCCTGCAGTCTGTGTACCTCTGAAGGAGCTCCTATGGTTCTGCTAAACATCTGTAAAATCTCTCATCTCCCACCAGACTTTCTTGACATGAGGTGATGTGTGTTTATGTCCGCAGCACCAGCTGGAAATGTGTGTTTGTCTGTCTGTCTGTCTCGTGCTGTTTGTACCCAGCAACCCTTCATTTGGGAAAGGTGAGTCTGTCTGTGCTGAGGAGGACAGATAGTCCGACTGGCTCCTTGTTATGTCTGCTGTTTGGTGACATAATAGAGGCCTTCCTGCTCTTGGCCTCCCTGTGTTTACGAAATCGGTCGCACTGCCACTTAATATAGTCAGTTCCAGTCTAGCAGGCGTCCATGCTGATTCTCATGAACACACATATCCTTCCTGCAGTCGGTGAAAGGGTGGAGGCTGGCCAATTTATCAGCGCCGCTGACTGTAAGGCTACAGGGAGCCCTCCGTCTTCATCAGTTCACTCAGCAGATAGGCACACCCCAGTCACCGCTCCTACACTTACTTCATGTGTCTCCATTACCAGTTAATAACAAAGCTGTGAGGGTGTCTAGAATCGGCGCTCCATGTTATGCCATGTTAAGAAACGGGTCTGCAGGTGGAACCGGTGAAAACGTGTTTATTACCTCTACAAAATGAGTTTGTGTGCAGATTATTATAAGCCAATGAGAATAACATTAGCTATAGTGTAACTGCATTTTGATTATTGTGCGAAGCAAATATACAGTTGATAACAAACAGATTAACAACTGAACATCTTTTACAGGCTGTGTTTATTTTAGTTTGCTGCTTTTTCTTCATTTTAGTGCAATTTAGTTCTAAAAATAACGCCAGAAAATGCCCAAGGTGACGTTTCTAAAAGTGTTGTTTTGTTCGACCAACATATTCATTATTCAGTGATATAAAACAGAGCATTAGAGAAGCTGGAACCAGCTAATGTTTGGCAGTTTTACTTGATAAATGCCTTAATTAATTTATCAGGCATCCAAATAGCTGCTGATTAATTAATCATTTTTTTCAGTCTTTGTGTCTGAAAACTTTATTCACCTAATTTAACATCAAGTTGTAGCATCGCAGATGTATCAGTAAATGGAATTAGAGTAAAATCACATGCAGGTAAAACTCTGCCTGTATTTATTAGGCTCACTGGACTGGACAAGGTCATCGCAGCATGTGATATCTCAGGGTCACCTGTCTTCTTTCCATCGTCGTCCTCCGTCTCTCCGCCGCCCTCGGCCCGTGTGCCCCATCGCTTTCCTTGGCCCGTTGCTGATCAAAGCCCCCTTTGAGGCTGCTGAGCGGGCTGGTAGCGATGTGATGATACGTGCACGTCCTCAGAATCTTCCCTTGTTGTGTGATTAGACGGCGCGTGACAGGCAGCGTCAGCCCCATCAGCTCACATTAAGCCCCAGCGCTTTGCTGCCGCCGCCGTTTTTATCCTTCTAATGTTACACCTTCCTCACCAGCCGATTCAATTATCAGTGATTATGTTAGTGTCAAAGTCTTTAACGCTGGGTTGAGCCCCACTGCCGCTTCCTCCTCCTCCTCCTCCTCTTCGTCGCTGTGTGGCCCAGAGGCTCAACAGAAGCCACACTGCGCTGAACCCCTGTCAGAGCGCTGCTGCTGCAGAGGGACAGCTTTACAGACAGCTCTAAGTTTAACCTTCCTCCTCAACAGAGCTGTGACAACGCAAGGTGAGTTTGTTATGCCTGACAAAACTCCCCCATGTAGGTTCTCGCCGGCGTGGAAGCTGCATAGCGATTAGCCCCATCACGTTCAGTTGTGGATGTAGCTGTGCGAGCTGGCCTGGTGGTCGTGTTGTGTCCTTGGGTTGAACATGGCTGCACATTGCTTGTTGTATAAGTAGCTAATAAGAGATCACAGAGTCTTCGCTTCACCACACATGTGTCAGCCGAGAAACAAAATCTCCTCCACACTTTCCCACAGGTATCCCATCTCTTTCTCTCATGGCTTTGCTCAGAAGTGCACACTTGGCCTTGGATTTACGAGTGTTGCACTGTGCGTGCGTGTGTGTGTGTGTGTGTGTGTGTGTGTGTGTGTGTGGATTATTGCCACACACAGGGCAGTGAGGCGTCTCGTTAAAAACCCCTCTCGGCTGCAAGGTCACGGCTCTGGCTTTTCCACTTTGGTGCGTGTCAATGCTTCATCACACACACACACACACACACACACACACACACACACACACACACACACATTCAGACGCTCACCAACAACTGTGTTTGCTGCTCGTCATGTTCCCCACCTCCTTTCTGTTCACTCACGTTCATGCGAGTGCTGAAACAGGTTCCAGGTCTGGTTTCTGTTCCTGATCTAACAAGGCTCTTCACTAAACCCCTTTTTCTCTCCTCAGCCTCTTTTACCTTCTCATTTTTACACATCCGTCGCCGTTAAAATGTCAGACATGCAGATTATATCAGCTTAAATCTATATCTGATCACATTTATATTTACCTAAATTTGGCACGTTTCAAAAACCGGTTTATAAGCTTGAATTATAGATATGATTGATATTGAATGTGAGAAATGGCAGGGACTATACTAACTATTGATCCTCTGGATTGGCTCAGGATGCTTCTGTCGTCTGCTCTGCAAGCTGTCAGTCAAAGATGATTTGTGAGGGAAAAGAAACTTTAAGCTCTTAAACGCCACTCTGGACTGAGTGTTTTGTAGTTCTACACCCGCGTGGTGCCTATTGGTCTTGTTGAACTAGATCAATAGAGACTAACAGGGTATTGACTGTTCTCTAAAGATTTGATCCAGCTGATTGCGTCACACCAATTTCAGAACAATCCAGCCTGCCAGTGTGCAAAGTACGAAGGCTGTAGTGTTCCTGTTATTCCAATGTGTCCGATACCTTTTAATCATCAGGCTGAAGTTGCAGCTTGTGACCAATAATTAGGCGACCACAACAAATCTTAGTGTTTCTGCCTTCTCAGCCGACAAAAGGTGAAGAGGTTCTTGGTGTAGCTATTTTGATAGAAATGTCAAATCAGGTTTGGCAAAGGGTTTGATCAAGTCAGATGTAATTAACTGCTGTAGAACCTCAACCCTAACAGTGAGTCAATAAATCGATTAGCCCATGGACATAAAATTAAGTAGCAACATTTTATCTGTTTTTTTATTTTATCTTTTGACTTGGGAGGTGGTGATGTGAACTTTTTATCATTTTTTTGACATTTGACAGATCAAGACGATCAATAGAAGAGTAGAAAAAGAATGATTTGATTTAACTGATAATGAAAACAACTGATGATAATGACCAATGAATTGCAATCCGCCACCAAAGCCAGCTGCTTCCAGGAGATGAAAGCAGCAGTGGAGCTCATGTCTGTGCATTAGTGGAGCTCTCCGTGGGAAATAAATCAAGGGTCAGGTTTTGAGTTGCCAGTTAGGATTACAGTTTTAAAATTCAGCTGCCGTGCTTCTTTACTTGACAAGCCTCCTCCTCCGACAGTGTGTGAGGCTTTTAAGATCTAACGTGTCCACCTGCTATCTAAGATTGTCTGTTTGACTCGCTGTCGACCCTCCCTGCCTCGCCGGCGTCTGCCCATCTTCTCCTTCTCTATGTTACCCAGTGTTGAGTGGGGGTAAGGAGAGATAGTAATCTGCTGTAGCCTTGGCACTCTCCCGCACTCTGGGCTCATTGAAGAAGATTGATGGCCCTCTTTCTGGAATGGCTGTTGTTTTGGATGGAGAGAGAAAAAGATGGAGGCACAGAAGTGGATTTTTAGAATGACAAACTGAGCGAGGGAAGCGGAGGGAGGGGGGGGGTGAAGAGAAATTGAGGTATGGGTGAATGATAGTTGTAAAAAAGATGGAGGCATGGTGGAGGAAATGTCACCGTGGAGGAGCTTGAGAGCTCATTAAATTTAGTTTGTACTTTATTGAGTGAGAGCAGGCATCCACCTGTGATTGGTTTCAGATTCAAACATCAATTTTTTTCTCTCTGATGCACATGTGGGTTATGAAATTGGCTGCACTTAGTTTGCATGTCAGCCGGATTCATATTTAATAATATTTAAATGTCAGCGTTTCTCTCAGGATGCAAAGCAGCCGGGAACGTGTTGTTGATGGAAACGGTTTTGTCCATGCGTCTCGTGTTTCTGTTGCATTACAACGCTGTAGCCTTTAAGCCTTTAAGGTACCTGCTCTTCACTATTAGCAGTCAGTGCTGCATTGCTAAGGGCTGTTAGCGGCCCTTCATCCCTCCTCACGATGGGTCTGTTGCTCAGTGCCCGTGTGTGGGTGGCACTGGCTTGATTGGCTGTGATGACAGTTATGCTCTTTATTGTGTCAGTTATTCTTCCTGTGCGGCTCTTTCCGGATGCAGTAAAGCGCTTGATGTCGCCCCCCTGGCGTTTTGTTCCTTTCTACATATTGGTCTTTTTAGGAGCGTTGAGATGGAGAGGGAGGAGCACGCTTTTCCTCTTGCTCTTTAATTCTCCCCTCTTCTTGAGAGAAGAATTGAGTCTTGCATTTTGTTCCTCTTTGGGCCACCCCCATCTGTTCATGCCCCTCTCTGCCCTCTGGTTAATTTGTCTTCCCTCCCTTTGGTGTGTCTCCTGTTTTTGTTCCTCTGTTTCTTGACTATTGTTTGAGCTGCTGTTCCACTCCTTTATCTCTCTGTCTTTCTCGCTCTATTTCATCAGCCTGTTGTACATCGACCAATCTTTCATCCGGCCTCTCCCCCCTCTCTGTCTTGTCGGCTCTTCATTTTTCTGCTTTCTATTTCCCTGCTCTTGTAGTTCTGTTTCCCACCTCCCTGTCTGGCAGCTCCATTCTCCTTTTCTTTTCTTTTTCCGGACAGGCCATGCTGTCTGATGATAGTCAGACATTTCTGGGGTCAACCAGTGAGGCCTCGGTGGCATGACTGGTTGGATTGTCTATTGTCGTCCGTCCACTTGAGACTGCCAGAGTCACAGGAGGGCAAACGACAAAGGACAGAGAAGACCAGAAGGCCACGAAGGCCGGGTCCCATCCTGCTCATCCAAACTGTTGATGGGGTTGTTACAAGCTCCAGGTCATACCTCATTTCCTGTGGTCACAACCCAGTAGCACACCTCTGACTGGTGTGAATACAGAAAGTATAGACAACAATAACAATGACCATTTTTTTGTTCCAAAAGTGGAACAATGAAGAAGGAAGGAGAAGCAGAAAGAAGAAAGTATTTCCCTTTTTAAACCGGCAGCGACTGATTTGTATTCACAGCAGAGACAATCTGTACATGCAACGCTGACTTATTATGTTTCAAGTTGATTTAGAGAACGTGTTAGCAACATTAGCATTGGTTGGAGTTGTGCTTCTGTTCTCTCCCCAGTATTCTCTGAGCTGTGGAACAATAAGCTGCGTACTGCATCTTGTTATGGTGTAAAAACTGGAGAGGATGTAAGACGATGAGAGCAAAAGCACAAAGTCACAGTCTCAACTTTGTCTGTTTTATCAAACTAGGCTGGTATTAAATAGGGGCCTATCGATCCGGGTTGCATCTACTTTGTTTGGAGTGCATGTGTGCTTTGTTGAGCCAGTGAGAACCATCACATATTCATTTCAGGTGAGCTATTGATCAGAAGGTGCTGGGCCCATACACACATCGCAGAGCCTCTCTTTTTGACATTTCTTTCAGGGCTCCGCGTCTGTGTTTTGCATCTGATTAACATTTCCTTGATATGTATGTGTAAACATGTGGATCTTAAGATATTTAATTCATTCATGAAGATCACCTCTCTCTGTCTCTCTGAGGTGAAAGCCCACAGGCAGTTTGGATACTGGGCATGAATACAAACAGCTCCGAAGTGTAAAAAGTAGCCTATTCTTTGTTCACAACGTCAAGGCAAAATATAAGTTAGAGTTTAGTCTTCTATTGATCTTCTGAGGAAACTTGTGATTCACTTTTCTGTAGCTGTCGCTTTAATTTCAAGTCATTCATGCCTGCAAAATGTTAAAACGCAGCTTTGTACTTAATGAGCTTAGATGTATAAAAGAAAATTGACTGCGATCAGCCAGCTATTTCTAGTTTAAATGTCTTAAATGTCAGGCATCATTATGGATCGGCTGAATCTGGAGACCAAAGAGCATCACTGTGGCTGCTTAGCTTTAGACGTTTGGTTACAATCCGCAGACCTTTCTAGAATAATGGTTGGCCAAACACAAGCAGATGGCTCTGCGAGGTCCTGCTCGTCGGCGGTTGGCAGCCGTGTGGAGTGTGAGTAAGCGTCCTCGGTCATGTTTATTTAGGTAGAGGTTGTATTTGAAAGAGAATTAGACTTGGAGGATTTTAATGAGACTGCTCGAGCATACCTCCACGCTGGGGTTGAGTGCCACTGTGGGTCTGTTCTGTCAGATGGTTGTACTGTTGTTGGGGTCTCGGTGGGGCCCTTTTATACATCACATTAGCATGCAGCGTGTACATCTGAATTATATCCACAAAGGTTTTATCCATATTTTCAGGTCAGTGTAAATATACCCCATGAAGTGTTAAGGAAACATAAAGCCTGCTTGCAGTCTTACTACTATAAGCACCATCATTTGATTAGTTGAAATGAGATTGCATCCCTTCATGGCCGTGTTTACACCTGTGGCTTAGTTTGCTGTTTGGATACAGTCCAGATACAATTTGTGTTTGGATTAGTGTTTTAATGCCGGGTGTAATTACGTAAGGAGTCCCCGTCCCACTTTGTTTCGCCTCGCTGTGTAAACCTCACTATAGTCCTCACACAACACGTGTCTTTGTAATATCTTGTCACACAGACACACACGCAAGCACTCGCACTCAAGTCTCCTACATAACAGATGCACACACAAACAGTCAACTTGACAAGGAGTCTCTTGCAAGAATATGATAAGGCACTGGCGCACACCCACACTCTCTCACAACTACAGTCTTGTTGATTCTTTCCACTGTTTGCAGCTTGCCAAGAAGCTCAGGCTTTGGACAGACATGCAGTACTGACACACCTACAGACACAGAGGCCTGACGGACAGAGTCCAGCTGGTGAGTCATGGCGGCAGCAAGCGGAACAGATGTGCGAGGGACTTTGATCTAGGTGAGTATCAAATGGGGAGAGGATCTGGGGGAGGGAGGGGGGGGGGGGTGTTGTTGTTTACCAATATTTGGAAATTTATAGTTGGGAGCAGGATCGGTATAAAGTATTGAAATTTTGGAAAATGCTT